>CAWVNZ010000081.1:0-222463 GCA_963930735.1 Dioctria linearis | reverse complement strand
CGACAGTAGAAAATTATTTTTTGAATAATTTACTATAGAAAAGGCAATCCCTGGCGCAATTAAAATTTTCGACAGTTGAAAATTATTTTTTGAATAATTTACTATAGAAAAGGCAATCCCTGGCGTAATTAAAATTTGCGACAGTAGAAAATTATTTTTTGAAAAGTTTACTATAGAAAAGGCAATCCCTGGCGCACTTAAAATTTGCGACAGTAAAAAATTATTTTTTGAATAATTTACTATAGAAAAGGCAATCCCTGGCGCAATTAAAATTTGCGACAGTTGAAAATTATTTTTTGAATAATTTACTATAGAAAAGGCAATCCCTGGCGTAATTAAAATTTGCGACAGTAGAAAATTATTTTTTGAAAAGTTTACTATAGAAAAGGCAATCCCTGGCGCAATTAAAATTTGCGACAGTAAAAAATTATTTTTTGAATAATTTACTATAGAAAAGGCAATCCCTGGCGTAATTAAAATTTGCGACAGTAGAAAATTATTTTTTGAATAATTTACTATAGAAAAGGCAATCCCTGGCGTAATTAAAATTTGCGACAGTAAAAAATTATTTTTTGAATAATTTACTATAGAAAAGGCAATCCCTGGCGGATTTGAAATTTGCGACAGTAAAAAATTATTTTTTGCAAAATTTACTATAGAAAAGGCAATCCCTGGCGTAATTAAAATTTGCGACAGTATAAAATCAATATTTTGAAAAATTTACTGTAGAAAAGGCAATCCCTGGCGCAATTAAAACTTGCGATAGTAAAAAATTATTTTTTGAATAATTTACTATAGAAAAGGCAATCCCTGGCGGATTTGAAATTTGCGACAGTTGAAAATTATTTTTTGAATAATTTACTATAGAAAAGGCAATCCCTGGCGTAATTAAAATTTGCGACAGTAAAAAATTATTTTTTGAATAATTTACTATAGAAAAGGCAATCCCTGGCGTAATTAAAATTTGCGACAGTAGAAAATTATTTTTTGAATAATTTACTATAGAAAAGGCAAGCCCTGGCGTAATTAAAATTTGCGACAGTAGAAAATTATTTTTTGCAAAATTTACTATAGAAAAGGCAATCCCTGGCGCACTTAAAATTTGCGACAGTATAAAATTATTTTTTGAATAATTTACTATAGAAAAGGCAATCCCTGGCGCAATTAAAATTTGCGACAGTAGAAAATTATTTTTTGCAAAATTTACTATAGAAAAGGCAATCCCTGGCGCATCTAAAATTTGCGACAGTATAAAATTATTTTTTGAATAATTTACTATAGAAAAGACAATCCCTGGCGTAATTAAAATTTGCGACAGTAAAAAATTATTTTTTGAATAATTTACTATAGAAAAGGCAATCCCTGGCGTAATTAAAATTTGCGACAGTAGAAAATTATTTTTTGAATAATTTACTATAGAAAAGGCAATCCCTGGCGTATTTAAAATTTGCGACAGTTGAAAATTATTTTTTGAATAATTTACTATAGAAAAGGCAATCCCTGGCGTAATTAAAATTTGCGACAGTAAAAAATTATTTTTTGAATAATTTACTATAGAATAGGCAATCCCTGGCGTAATTAAAATTTGCGACAGTAGAAAATTATTTTTTAATAATTTACTATAGAAAAGGCAATCCATGGCGTAATTAAAATTTGCGACAGTAGAAAATTATTTTTTGAATAATTTACTATAGAAAAGGCAATCCCTGGCGTAATTAAAATTTGCGACAGTAGAAAATTATTTTTTGAAAAGTTTACTATAGAAAAGGCAATCCCTGGCGTAATTAAAATTTGCGACAGTAAAAAATTTTTTTTTGAATAATTTACTATAGAAAAGGCAATCCCTGGCGCAATTAAAATTTGCGACAGTAGAAAATTATTTTTTGAAGAATTTACTATAGAAAAGGCAATTCCTGGCGGATTTGAAATTTGCGACAGTTGAAAATTATTTTTTGCAAAATTTACTATAGAAAAGGCAATCCCTGGCGTAATTAAAATTTGCGACAGTAAAAAATTATTTTTTGAATAATTTACTATAGAAAAGGCAATCCCTGGCGTAATTAAACTTTGCGACAGTATAAAATTATTTTTTGAATAATTTACTATAGAAAAGGCAATCCCTGGCGTAATTAAAATTTGCGACAGTTGAAAATTATTTTTTGCAAAATTTACTATAGAAAAGGCAATCCCTGGCGCACTTAAAATTTGCGACAGCAAAAAATTATTTTTTGAATAATTTACTATAGAAAAGGCAATCCCTGGCGCAATTAAAATTTGCGACAGTTGAAAATTATTTTTTGAATAATTTACTATAGAAGAGGCAATCCCTGGCGTAATTAAAATTTGCGACAGTTGAAAATTATTTTTTGAATAATTTACTATAGAAAAGGCAATCCCTGGCGTATTTAAAATTTGCGACAGTAAAAAATTATTTTTTGAATAATTTACTATAGAAAAGGCAATCCCTGGCGCAATTAAAACTTGCGATAGTAAAAAATTATTTTTTGAATAATTTACTATAGAAAAGGCAATCCCTGGCGGATTTGAAATTTGCGACAGTAATTAAAATTTGCGACAGTTGAAAATTATTTTTTGAATAATTTACTATAGAAAAGGCAATCCCTAGGGTAATTAAAATTTGCGACAGTAAAAAATTATTTTTTGCAAAATTTACTATAGAAAAGGCAATCCCTGGCGTAATTAAAATTTGCGACAGTAAAAAATTATTTTTTGAATAATTTACTATAGAAAAGGCAATCCCTGGCGCAATTAAAACTTGCGATAGTAAAAAATTATTTTTTGAATAATTTACTATAGAAATGGCAATCCCTGGCGTAATTAAAATTTGCGACAGTAGAAAATTATTTTTTGAATAATTTACTATAGAAAAGGCAATCCCTGGCGCAATTAAAATTTTCGACAGTTGAAAATTATTTTTTGAATAATTTACTATAGAAAAGGCAATCCCTGGCGTAATTAAAATTTGCGACAGTAGAAAATTATTTTTTGAAAAGTTTACTATAGAAAAGGCAATCCCTGGCGCACTTAAAATTTGCGACAGTAAAAAATTATTTTTTGAATAATTTACTATAGAAAAGGCAATCCCTGGCGCAATTAAAATTTGCGACAGTTGAAAATTATTTTTTGAATAATTTACTATAGAAAAGGCAATCCCTGGCGTAATTAAAATTTGCGACAGTAGAAAATTATTTTTTGAAAAGTTTACTATAGAAAAGGCAATCCCTGGCGCAATTAAAATTTGCGACAGTAAAAAATTATTTTTTGAATAATTTACTATAGAAAAGGCAATCCCTGGCGTAATTAAAATTTGCGACAGTAGAAAATTATTTTTTGAATAATTTACTATAGAAAAGGCAATCCCTGGCGTAATTAAAATTTGCGACAGTAAAAAATTATTTTTTGAATAATTTACTATAGAAAAGGCAATCCCTGGCGGATTTGAAATTTGCGACAGTAAAAAATTATTTTTTGCAAAATTTACTATAGAAAAGGCAATCCCTGGCGTAATTAAAATTTGCGACAGTATAAAATCAATATTTTGAAAAATTTACTGTAGAAAAGGCAATCCCTGGCGCAATTAAAACTTGCGATAGTAAAAAATTATTTTTTGAATAATTTACTATAGAAAAGGCAATCCCTGGCGGATTTGAAATTTGCGACAGTTGAAAATTATTTTTTGAATAATTTACTATAGAAAAGGCAATCCCTGGCGTAATTAAAATTTGCGACAGTAAAAAATTATTTTTTGACTAATTTACTATAGAAAAGGCAATCCCTGGCGTAATTAAAATTTGCGACAGTAGAAAATTATTTTTTGAATAATTTACTATAGAAAAGGCAATCCCTGGCGTAATTAAAATTTGCGACAGTAGAAAATTATTTTTTGAATAATTTACTATAGAAAAGGCAATCCCTGGCGGATTTGAAATTTGCGACAGTTGAAATTATTTTTTTGCAAAATTTACTATAGAAAAGGCAGTCCCTGGCGCAATTAAAACTTGCGATAGTAAAAAATTATTTTTTGAATAATTTACTATAGAAAAGGCAATCCCTGGCGGATTTGATATTTGCGACAGTAAAAAATTATTTTTTGAATAATTTACTATAGAAAAGGCAATCCCTGGCGCAATTAAAATTTGCGACAGTTGAAAATTATTTTTTGAAGAATTTACTGTAGAAAAGGCAATCCCTGGCGCACTTAAAATTTGCGACAGTTGAAAATTATTTTTTGAATAATTTACTATAGAAAAGGCAATCCTTGGCGTTTTTAAAATTTGCGATAGTAAAAAATTATTTTTTGAATAATTTACTATAGAAAAGGCAATCCCTGGCGGATTTGAAATTTGCGACAGTTGAAAATTATTTTTTTTACTATAGAAAAGGCAATCCCTGGCGCAATTAAAATTTGAGACAGTTGAAAATTATTTTTTGAAAGGTTTTACTATAGAAAAGGCAATCCCTGGCGTAATTAAAATTTGCGATAGTTGAAAATTATTTTTTGCAAAATTTACTATAGAAAAGGCAATCCCTGGCGTAATTAAAATTTGCGACAGTTGAAAATTATTTTTTGAAAAGTTTACTATAGAAAAGGCAATCCCTGGCGTAATTAAAATTTGCGACAGTAGAAAATTATTTTTTGAATAATTTACTATAAAAAGGCAATCCCTGGCGTAATTAAAATTTGCGACAGTAGAAAGTTATTTTTTGAATAATTTACTTTAGAAAAGGCAATCCCTGGCGTAATTAAAATTTGCGACAGTTGAAAATTATTTTTTGAATAATTTACTATAGAAAAGGCAATCCCTGGCGTAATTAAAATTTCCGACAGTAGAAAATTATTTTTTGAAAAGTTTACTATAGAAAAGTCAATCCCTGGCGTAATTAAAACTTGCGATAGTAAAAAATTATTTTTTGAATAATTTACTATAGAAAAGGCAATCCCTGGCGGATTTGAAATTTGCGACAGTTGAAAATTATTTTTTGAATAATTTACTATAGAAAAGGCAATCCCTGGCGTAAATAAAATTTTGCGACAGTAAAAAATTATTTTTTGAATAATTTACTATAGAAAAGGCAATCCCTGGCGTAATTAAAATTTGCGACAGTATAAAATTATTTTTTGAATAATTTACTATAGAAAAGGCAATCCCTGGCGTAATTAAAATTTGCGACAGTTGAAAATTATTTTTTGCAAAATTTACTATAGAAAAGGCAATCCCTGGCGCACTTAAAATTTGCGACAGTAAAAAATTATTTTTTGAATAATTTACTATAGAAAAGGCAATCCCTGGCGTAATTAAACTTTGCGACAGTATAAAATTATTTTTTGAATAATTTACTATAGAAAAGGCAATCCCTGGCGTAATTAAAATTTGCGACAGTAAAAAATTATTTTTTGAATAATTTACTATAGAAAAGGCAATCCCTGGCGCAAATAAAATTTGCGACAATAGAAAATTGTTTTTTGAATAATTTACTATAGAAAAGGCAATTCCTGGCGGATTTGAAATTTGCGACAGTTGAAAATTATTTTTTGCAAAATTTACTATAGAAAAGGCAATCCCTGGCGTAATTAAAATTTGCGACAGTAAAAAATTATTTTTTGAATAATTTACTATAGAAAAGGCAATCCCTGGCGCAATTAAAACTTGCGATAGTAAAAAATTATTTTTTGAATAATTTACTATAGAAAAGGCAATCCCTGGCGTAATTAAAATTTGCGACAGTTGAAAATTATTTTTTGAATAATTTACTATAGAAAAGGCAATCCCTAGCGTAATTAAAATTTGCGACAGTAAAAAATTATTTTTTGCAAAATTTACTATAGAAAAGGCAATCCCTGGCGCAATTAAAACTTGCGATAGTAAAAAATTATTTTTTGAATAATTTACTATAGAAAAGGCAATCCCTGGCGGATTTGAAATTTGCGACAGTTGAAAATTATTTTTTTGCAAAATTTATTATAGAAAAGGCAATCCCTGGCGCAATTAAAACTTGCGATAGTAAAAAATTATTTTTTGAATAATTTACTATAGAAAAGGCAATCCCTGGCGGATTTGAAATTTGCGACAGTTGAAAATTATTTTTTGCAAAATTTACTATAGAAAAGGCAATCCCTGGCGTAATTAAAATTTGCGACAGTAAAAAATTATTTTTTGAATAATTTACTATAGAAAAGGCAATAGCTGGCGTAATTAAAATTTGCGACAGTTGAAAATTATTTTTTGAATAATTTACTATAGAAAAGGCAATCCCTGGCGTAATTAAAATTTGCGACAGTTGAAAATTATTTTTTGAATAATTTACTATAGAAAAGGCAATCCCTGGCGGATTTGAAATTTGCGACAGTTGAAAATTATTTTTTTGCAAAATTTACTATAGAAAAGGCAATCCCTGGCGCAATTAAAACTTGCGATAGTAAAAAATTATTTTTGAATAATTTACTATAGAAAAGGCAATCCCTGGCGGATTTGAAATTTGCGACAGTTGAAAATTATTTTTTGCAAAATTTACTATAGAAAAGGCAATCCCTGGCGTAATTAAAATTTGCGACAGTAGAAAATTATTTTTTGAAAAGTTTACTATAGAAAAGGCAATCCCTGGCGTAATTAAAATTTGCGACAGTTGAAAATTATTTTTTGAATAATTTACTATAGAAAAGGCAATCCCTAGCGTAATTAAAATTTGCGACAGTAAAAAATTATTTTTTGCAAAATTTTCTATAGAAAAGGCAATCCCTGGCGTAATTAAAATTTGCGACAGTAAAAAATTATTTTTTGAATAATTTACTATAGAAAAGGCAATCCCTGGCGCAATTAAAACTTGCGATAGTAAAAAATTATTTTTTGAATAATTTACTATAGAAATGGCAATCCCTGGCGTAATTAAAATTTGCGACAGTAGAAAATTATTTTTTGAATAATTTACTATAGAAAAGGCAATCCCTGGCGCAATTAAAATTTTCGACAGTTGAAAATTATTTTTTGAATAATTTACTATAGAAAAGGCAATCCCTGGCGTAATTAAAATTTGCGACAGTAGAAAATTATTTTTTGAAAAGTTTACTATAGAAAAGGCAATCCCTGGCGCACTTAAAATTTGCGACAGTAAAAAATTATTTTTTGAATAATTTACTATAGAAAAGGCAATCCCTGGCGCAATTAAAATTTGCGAAAGTTGAAAATTATTTTTTGAATAATTTACTATAGAAAAGGCAATCCCTGGCGTAATTAAAATTTGCGACAGTAGAAAATTATTTTTTGAAAAGTTTACTATAGAAAAGGCAATCCCTGGCGCAATTAAAATTTGCGACAGTAAAAAATTATTTTTTGAATAATTTACTATAGAAAAGGCAATCCCTGGCGTAATTAAAATTTGCGACAGTAGAAAATTATTTTTTGAATAATTTACTATAGAAAAGGCAATCCCTGGCGTAATTAAAATTTGCGACAGTAAAAAATTATTTTTTGAATAATTTACTATAGAAAAGGCAATCCCTGGCGGATTTGAAATTTGCGACAGTAAAAAATTATTTTTTGCAAAATTTACTATAGAAAAGGCAATCCCTGGCGTAATTAAAATTTGCGACAGTATAAAATCAATATTTTGAAAAATTTACTGTAGAAAAGGCAATCCCTGGCGCAATTAAAACTTGCGATAGTAAAAAATTATTTTTTGAATAATTTACTATAGAAAAGGCAATCCCTGGCGGATTTGAAATTTGCGACAGTTGAAAATTATTTTTTGAATAATTTACTATAGAAAAGGCAATCCCTGGCGTAATTAAAATTTGCGACAGTAAAAAATTATTTTTTGAATAATTTACTATAGAAAAGGCAATCCCTGGCGTAATTAAAATTTGCGACAGTAGAAAATTATTTTTTGAATAATTTACTATAGAAAAGGCAATCCCTGGCGTAATTAAAATTTGCGACAGTAGAAAATTATTTTTTGAATAATTTACTATAGAAAATGCAATCCCTGGCGGATTTGAAATTTGCGACAGTTGAAATTATTTTTTTGCAAAATTTACTATAGAAAAGGCAGTCCCTGGCGCAATTAAAACTTGCGATAGTAAAAAATTATTTTTTGAATAATTTACTATAGAAAAGGCAATCCCTGGCGGATTTGATATTTGCGACAGTAAAAAATTATTTTTTGAATAATTTACTATAGAAAGGGCAATCCCTGGCGCAATTAAAATTTGCGACAGTTGAAAATTATTTTTTGAAGAATTTACTGTAGAAAAGGCAATCCCTGGCGCACTTAAAATTTGCGACAGTTGAAAATTATTTTTTGAATAATTTACTATAGAAAAGGCAATCCTTGGCGTATTTAAAATTTGCGATAGTAAAAAATTATTTTTTGAATAATTTACTATAGAAAAGGCAATCCCTGGCGGATTTGAAATTTGCGACAGTTGAAAATTATTTTTTTTACTATAGAAAAGGCAATCTCTGGCGCAATTAAAATTTGAGACAGTTGAAAATTATTTTTTGAAAAGTTTACTATAGAAAAGGCAATCCCTGGCGTAATTAAAATTTGCGATAGTTGAAAATTATTTTTTGCAAAATTTACTATAGAAAAGGCAATCCCTGGCGTAATTAAAATTTGCGACAGTAGAAAATTATTTTTTGAAAAGTTTACTATAGAAAAGGCAATCCCTGGCGTAATTAAAATTTGCGACAGTAGAAAATTATTTTTTGAATAATTTACTATAAAAAGGCAATCCCTGGCGTAATTAAAATTTGCGACAGTAGAAAGTTATTTTTTGAATAATTTACTTTAGAAAAGGCAATCCCTGGCGTAATTAAAATTTGCGACAGTTGAAAATTATTTTTTGAATAATTTACTATAGAAAAGGCAATCCCTGGCGTAATTAAAATTTCCGACAGTAGAAAATTATTTTTTGAAAAGTTTACTATAGAAAAGTCAATCCCTGGCGTAATTAAAACTTGCGATAGTAAAAAATTATTTTTTGAATAATTTACTATAGAAAAGGCATTCCCTGGCGGATTTGAAATTTGCGACAGTTGAAAATTATTTTTTGAATAATTTACTATAGAAAAGGCAATCCCTGGCGTAATTAAAATTTGCGACAGTAAAAAATTATTTTTTGAATAATTTACTATAGAAAGGGCAATCCCTGGCGTAATTAAAATTTGCGACAGTATAAAATTATTTTTTGAATAATTTACTATAGAAAAGGCAATCCCTGGCGTAATTAAAATTTGCGACAGTTGAAAATTATTTTTTGCAAAATTTACTATAGAAAAGGCAATCCCTGGCGCACTTAAAATTTGCGACAGTAAAAAATTATTTTTTGAATAATTTACTATAGAAAAGGCAATCCCTGGCGCAATTAAAATTTGCGACAGTTGAAAATTATTTTTTGAAAATTTACTGTAGAAAAGGCAATCCCTGGCGCACTTAAAATTTGCGACAGTTGAAAATTATTTTTTGAATAATTTACTATAGAAAAGGCAATCCCTGGCGTATTTAAAATTTGCGATAGTAAAAAATTATTTTTTGAATAATTTACTATAGAAAAGGCAATCCCTGGCGGATTTGAAATTTGCGACAGTTGAAAATTATTTTTTGAATAATTTACTATAGAAAAGGCAATCCCTGGCGCAATTAAAATTTGCGACAGTTGAAAATTATTTTTTGAATAATTTACTATAGAAAAGGCAATCCCTGGCGTAATTAAAATTTGCGACAGTAGAAAATTATTTTTTGAATAATTTACTATAGAAAATTCAATCCCTGGCGCAATTAAAATTTGCGACAGTAAAAAATTATTTTTTGAATAATTTACTATAGAAAAGGCAATCCCTGGCGTAATTAAAATTTGCGACAGTTGAAAATTATTTTTTGAAAAGTTTACTATAGAAAAGGCAATCCCTGGCGTAATTAAAATTTGCGACAGTAGAAAATTATTTTTTGCAAAATTTACTATAGAAAAGGCAATCCCTGGCGTAATTAAAATTTGCGACAGTAGAAAATTATTTTTTGAAAAGTTTACTATAGAAAAGGCAATCCCTGGCGTAATTAAAATTTGCGACAGTAGAAAATTATTTTTTGAATAATTTACTATAGAAAAGGCAATCCCTAGCGTAATTAAAATTTGCGACAGTAGAAAATTATTTTTTGAATAATTTACTATAGAAAAGGCAATCCCTGGCGTAATTAAAATTTGCGACAGTTGAAAATTATTTTTTGAATAATTTACTATAGAAAAGGCAATCCCTGGCGTAATTAAAATTTGCGACAGTAGAAAATTATTTTCTGAAAAGTTTACTAGAGAAAAGGCAATCCCTGACGTAATTAAAACTTGCGATAGTAAAAAATTATTTTTTGAATAATTTACTATAGAAAAGGCAATCCCTGGCGGATTTGAAATTTGCGACAGTTGAAAATTATTTTTTGAATAATTTACTATAGAAAAGTCAATCCCTGGCGTAATTAAAATTTGCGAAAGTAAAAAATTATTTTTTGAATAATTTACTATAGAAAAGGCAATCCCTGGCGTAATTAAAATTTGCGACAGTATAAAATTATTTTTTGAATAATTTACTATAGAAAAGGCAATCCCTGGCGTAATTAAAATTTGCGACAATTGAAAATTATTTTTTGCAAAATTTATTATAGAAAAGGCAATCCCTGGTGCACTTAAAATTTGCGACAGTAAAAAATTATTTTTTGAATAATTTACTATAGAAAAGGCAATCCCTGGCGCAATTAAAATTTGCGACAGTTGAAAATTATTTTTTGAATAATTTACTATAGAAAAGGCAATCCCTGGCGCAATTAAAATTTGCGACAGTTGAAAATTATTTTTTGAATAATTTACTATAGAAAAGGCAATCCCTGGCGTATTTAAAATTTGCGACAGTAAAAAATTATTTTTTGAATAATTTACTGTAGAAAAGGCAATCCCTGGCGCAATTAAAACTTACGATAGTAAAAAATTATTTTTTGAATAATTTACTATAGAAAAGGAAATCCCTGGCGGATTTGATATTTGCGGCAGTTGAAATTATTTTTTTGCAAAATTTACTGGCGGATTTAAAATTTGCGACAGTTGAAAATTATTTTTTGAATAATTTACTATAGAAAAGGCAATCCCTGGCGTATTTAAAATTTGCGACAGTAAAAAATTATTTTTTGAATAATTTACTATAGAAAAGGCAATCCCTGGCGTAATTAAAATTTGTGACAGTATAAAATTATTTTTTGAATAATTTACTATAGAAAAGGCAATCCCTGGCGTAATTAAAATTTGCGACAATTGAAAATTATTTTTTGCAAAATTTATTATAGAAAAGGCAATCCCTGGTGCACTTAAAATTTGCGACAGTAAAAAATTATTTTTTGAATAATTTACTATAGAAAAGGCAATCCCTGGCGCAATTAAAATTTGCGACAGTTGAAAATTATTTTTTGAATAATTTACTATAGAAAAGGCAATCCCTGGCGCAATTAAAATTTGCGACAGTTGAAAATTATTTTTTGAATAATTTACTATAGAAGAGGCAATCCCTGGCGTAATTAAAATTTGCGACAGTAGAAAATTATTTTTTGAATAATTTACTATAGAAAAGGCAATCCCTGGGATATTTAAAATTTGCGACAGTAAAAAACTATTTTTTGAAAAATTTACTGTAGAAAAGGCAATCCCTGGGATATTTAAAATTTGCGACAGTAAAAAATTATTTTTTGAATAATTTACTATAGAAAAGGCAATCCCTGGCGTAATTAAAATTTGTGACAGTATAAAATTATTTTTTGAATAATTTACTATAGAGAAGGCAATCCCTGGCGTAATTAAAATTTGCGACAGTATAAAATTATTTTTTGAATAATTTACTATAGAAAAGGCAATCCCTGGCGTAATTAAAATTTGCGACAGTAAAAAATTATTTTTTGAATAATTTACTATAGAAAAGGAAATCCCTGGCGGATTTGATATTTGCGACAGTTGAAATTATTTTTTTGCAAAATTTACTGGCGGATTTAAAATTTGCGACAGTTGAAAATTATTTTTTGAATAATTTACTATAGAAAAGGCAATCCCTGGCGTATTTAAAATTTGCGACAGTAAAAAATTATTTTTTGAATAATTTACTATAGAAAAGGCAATCCCTGGCGTAATTAAAATTTGTGACAGTATAAAATTATTTTTTGAATAATTTACTATACAAAAGGCAATCCCTGGCGGATTTGAAATTTGCGACAGTAGAAAATTATTTTTTGAATAATTTACTATACAAAAGGCAATCCCTGGCGCAATTAAAATTTGCGACAGTTGAAAATTATTTTTTGAATAATTTACTATAGAAAAGGCAATCCCTGGCGCACTTAAAATTTGCGACAGTTGAAAATTATTTTTTGAATAATTTACTATAGAAAAGGCAATCCCTGGGATATTTAAAATTTGCGACAGTAAAAAATTATTTTTTGAAAAATTTACTATAGAAAAGGCAATCCCTGGGATATTTAAAATTTACGACAGTAAAATATTATTTTTTTGCAAAATTTACTATAGAAAAGGCAATCCCTGGCGGATTTGAAATTTGCGACAGTAGAAAATTATTTTTTGAATAATTTACTATAGAAAAGGCAATCCCTGGCGGATTTAAAATTTGCGACAGTTGAAAATTATTTTTTGAATAATTTACTATAGAAAAGGCAATCCCTGGCGTAATTAAAATTTGCGACAGTATAAAATTATTTTTTGAATAATTTACTATAGAAAAGGCAAACCCTGGCGTAATTAAAATTTGCGACATTAAAAAATTATTTTTTGAATAATTTACTATAGAAAAGGCAATCCCTGGCTCAATTAAAACTTGCGATAGTAAAAAATTATTTTTTGAATAATTTACTATAGAAAAGGCAATCCCTGGCGTATTTGAATTTTGAATGACAGTAGAAAATTATTTTTTGAATAATTTACTATAGAAAAGGCAATCCCTGGCGTAATTAAAATTTGCGACAGTTGAAAATTATTTTTTGAATAATTTACTATAGAAAAGGCAATCCCTGGCGTAATTAAAATTTGCGACAGTATAAAATTATTTTTTGAATAATTTACTATAGAAAAGGCAATCCCTGGCGTAATTAAAATTTGCGACTGTAAAAAATTATTTTTTGAATAATTTACTATAGAAAAGGCAATCCCTGGCGCAATTAAAACTTGCGATAGTAAAAAATTATTTTTTGAATAATTTACTATAGAAAAGGCAATCCCTGGCGTATTTAAAATTTGCGACAGTAAAAAATTATTTTTTGAATAATTTACTATAGAAAAGGCAATCCCTGGCGTAATTAAAATTTGCGACAGTATAAAATTATTTTTTGAATAATTTAATATAGAAAAGGCAATCCCTGGCGTAATTAAAATTTGCGACAGTATAAAATTATTTTTTGAATAATTTACTATAGAAAAGGCAATCCCTGGGATATTTAAAATTTGCGACAGTAAAAAATTATTTTTTGAAAAATTTACTATAGAAAAGGCAATCCCTGGTATATTTAAAATTTGCGACAGTAAAAAATTATTTTTTTTGCAAAATTTACTATAGAAAAGGCAATCCCTGGCGGATTTGAAATTTGCGACAGTAGAAAATTATTTTTTGAATAATTTACTATAGAAAAGGCAATCCCTGGCGTAATTAAAAATTATTTTTTGAATAATTTACTATAGACAAGGCAATCCCTGGCGTAATTAAAATTTGCGACAGTTGAAAATTATTTTTTGAATAATTTACTATAGAAAAGGCAATACCTGGCGTAATTAAAATTTGCGACAGTAGAAAATTATTTTTTGAATAATTTACTATAGAAAAGGCAATCCCTGGCGTAATTAAAATTTGCGACAGTAAAAAATTATTTTTTGAATAATTTACTATAGAAAAGGCAATCCGTGGCGCAATTAAAACTTGCGATAGTAACAAATTATTTTTTGAATAATTTCATATAGAAAAGGCAATCCCTGGCGGATTTGAAATTTGCGACAGTTGAAAATTATTTTTTGAATAATTTACTATAGAAAAGGCAATCCCTGGTGTAATTAAAATTTGCGACAGTTGAAAATTATTTTTTGAATAATTTACTATATAAAAGGCAATACCTGGCGTAATTAAATTTGCGACAGTAGAAAATTATTTTTAGAATAATTTACTATAGAAAAGGCAATCCCTGGCGTAATTAAAATTTGCGACAGTAGAAAATTATTTTTTGAATAATTTACTATAGAAAAGGCAATCCCTGGCGTAATTAAAATTTGCGACAGTAGAAAATTATTTTTTGAATAATTTACTATAGAAAAGGCAATCCCTGGCGTAATTAAAATTTGCGACAGTAGAAAATTATTTTTTGAATAATTTACTATAGAAATGGCAATCCCTGGCGCAATTAAAATTTGCGACAGTAGAAAATTATTTTTTGAATAATTTACTATAGAAAAGGCAATCCCTGGCGTATTTAAAATTTGCGACAGTAGAAAATTATTTTTTGAAAAGTTTACTATAGAAAAGGCAATCCCTGGCGTAATTAAAATTTGCGACAGTATAAAATTATTTTTTGAATAATTTACTATAGAAAAGGCAATCCCTGGCGTAATTAAAATTTGCGACACTAAAAAATTATTTTTTGAATAATTTACTATAGAAAAGGCAATACCTGGCGTAATTAAAATTTGCGACAGTTGAAAATTATTTTTTGAATAATTTATTATAGAAAAGGCAATCCCTGGCGGATTTGAAATTTGCGACAGTAGAGAATTATTTTTTGAATAATTTACTATAGAAAAGGCAATCCCTGGCGTATTTAAAATTTGCGACAGTAAAATATTATTTTTTGCAAAATTTACTATAGAAAAGGCAATCCCTGGCGTAATTAAAATTTGCAACAGTAAAAAATTATTTTTTGAATAATTTACTATAGAAAAGGCAATCCCTGGCGCAATTAAAATTTGCGGCAGTTGAAAATTATTTTTTGAATAATTTACTATAGAAAAGGCAATCCCTGGCGTAATTAAAATTTGCGACAGTAGAAAATTATTTTTTGAATAATTTACTATAGAAAAGGCAATCCCTGGCGCAATTAAAATTTGCGACAGTATAAAATTATTTTTTGAATAATTTACTATAGAGAAGGCAATCCCTGGCGTAATTAAAACTTGCGATAGTAAAAAATTATTTTTTGAATAATTTACTATAGAAAAGGCAATCCCTGGCGTAATTAAAATTTGCGATAGTAAAAAATTATTTTTTGAATAATTTACTATAGAAAAGGCAATCCCTGGCGCACTTAAAATTTGCGACAGTAGAAAATTATTTTTTGAATAATTTACTATAGAAAAGGCAATCCCTGGCGCAATTAAAATTTGCGACAGTAGAAAACTATTTTTTGAATAATTTACTATAGAAATGGCAATCCCTGGCGTAATTAAAATTTGCGACAGTAGAAAATTATTTTTTGAATAATTTACTATAGAAAAGGCAATCCCTGGCGTAATTAAAATTTGCGACAGTAGAAAATTATTTTTTGAAAAGTTTACTATAGAAAAGGCAATCCCTGGCGTAATTAAAATTTGCGACAGTATAAAATTATTTTTTGAATAATTTACTATAGAAAAGGCAATCCCTGGCGCAATTAAAATTTGCGACAGGATAAAATTATTTTTTGAATAATTTACTATAGAAAAGGCAATCCCTGGCGCAATTAAAATTTGCGACAGTAGAAAATTATTTTTTGAATAATTTACTATAGAAAAGGCAATCCCTGGCGTAATTAAAATTTTCGACAGTAGAAAATTATTTTTTGAATAATTTACTATAGAAAAGGCAATCCCTGGGATATTTAAAATTTGCGACAGTAAAAAATTATTTTTTGAAAAATTTACTATAGAAAAGGCAATCCCTGGGATATTTAAAATTTGCGACAGTAAAAAATTATTTTTTTGCAAAATTTACTATAGAAAAGGCAATCCCTGGCGGATTTGAAATTTGCGACAGTATAAAATTATTTTTTGAATAATTTACTATAGAAAAGGCAATCCCTGGCGCAATTAAAATTTGCGACAGGATAAAATTATTTTTTGAATAATTTACTATAGAAAAGGCAATCCCTGGCGCAATTAAAATTTGCGACAGTAGAAAATTATTTTTTGAATAATTTACTATAGAAAAGGCAATCCCTGGCGTAATTAAAATTTGCGACAGTAGAAAATTATTTTTTGAATAATTTACTATAGAAAAGGCAATCCCTGGGATATTTAAAATTTGCGACAGTAGAAAATTATTTTTTGAATAATTTACTATAGAAAAGGCAATCCCTGGCGTATTTAAAATTTGCGACAGTAAAAAATTAATTTGTGAAAAATTTACCTGGCGAAATTGAAATTTGCGAGAGTAAAAAATTATTTTTTGAATAATTTACTATAGAAAAGGCAATCCCTGGCGCAATTAAAATTTGCGACAGTAGAAAATTATTTTTTGAATAATTTACTATAGAAAAGGCAATCCCTGGCGCAATTAAAATTTGCGACAGTAAAAAATTATTTTTTGAATAATTTACTATAGAAAAGGCAATCCCTGGCGCACTTAAAATTTGCGACAGTAAAAAATTATTTTTTGAATAATTTACTATAGAAAAGGCAATCCCTGGGATATTTAAAATTTGCGACAGTAGAAAATTATTTTTTGAATAATTTACTATAGAAAAGGCAATCCCTGGCGCACTAAAAATTTGCGACGGTAAAAAATTATTTTTTGAATAATTTACTATAGAAAAGGCAATCCCTGGGATATTTAAAATTTGCGACAGTAGAAAATTATTTTTTGAATAATTTACTATAGAAAAGGCAATCCCTGGCGTATTTAAAATTTGTGACAGTAAAAAATTAATTTGTGAAAAATTTACCTGGCGAAATTGAAATTTGCGAGAGTAAAAAATTATTTTTTGAATAATTTACTATAGAAAAGGCAATCCCTCGCGCACTTAAAATTTGCGACAGTAAAAAATTATTTTTTGAATAATTTACTATAGAAAAGGCAATCCCTGGCGCACTTAAAATTTGCGACAGTAGAAAATTATTTTTTGAAAAGTTTACTATAGAAAAGGCAATCCCTGGCGTAATTAAAATTTGCGACAGTTGAAAATTATTTTTTGAATAATTTACTATAGAAAAGGCAATCCCTGGCGTAATTAAAATTTGCGACAGTTGAAAATTATTTTTTGCAAAATTTACTGTAGAAAAGGAAATCCCTGGGATATTTAAAATTTGCGACAGTAGAAAATTATTTTTTGTATAATTTACTATAGAAAAGGCAATCCCTGGCGTATTTAAAATTTGCGACAGTAGAAAATTATTTTTTGAATAATTTACTATAGAAAAGGCAATCCCTGGGATATTTAAAATTTGCGACAGTAGAATATTATTTTTTGAATAATTTACTATAGAAAAGGCAATCCCTGGCGCAATTAAAATTTGCGACAGTAAAAAAATTATTTTTTGCAAAATTTACTATAGAAAAGGCAATCCCTGGCGGATTTGAAATTTGCGACAGTTGAAAATTATTTTTTGAAAAGTTTACTATAGAAAAGGCAATCCCCGGCGTAATTAAAATTTGCGACAGTTGAAAATTATTTTTCGCAAAATTTACTACAGAAAAGGCAATCCCTGGCGTAATTAAAATTTGCGACAGTAGAAAATTATTTTTTGAATAATTTACTATAGAAAAGGCAATCCCTGGGATATTTAAAATTTGCGACAGTAGAAAATTATTTTTTGAATAATTTACTATAGAAAAGGCAATCCCTGGCGTATTTAAAATTTGCGACAGTAAAAAATTAATTTGTGAAAAATTTACCTGGCGAAATTGAAATTTGCGAGAGTAAAAAATTATTTTTTGAATAATTTACTATAGAAAAGGCAATCCCTGGCGCAATTAAATATTGCGACAGTAGAAAATTATTTTTTGAATAATTTACTATAGAAAAGGCAATCCCTGGCGCAATTAACATTTGCGACAGTAGAAAATTATTTTTTGAATAATTTACTATAGAAAAGGCAATCCCTGGCGTAATTAAAATTTGCGACAGTAGAAAATTATTTTTTGAAAAGTTTACTATAGAAAAGGCAATCCCTGGCGCAATTAAAATTTGCGACAGTAAAAAATTATTTTTTGTAAAATTTACTGTAGAAAAGGCAATCCCTGGCGCAATTAAAACTTGCGATAGTAAAAAATTATTTTTTGAATAATTTACTATAGAAAAGGCAATCCCTGGCGTAATTAAAATTTGCGACAGTAGAAAATTATTTTTTGAATAATTTACTATAGAAAAGGCAATCCCTGGCGCACTTAAAATTTGGGACAGCAAAAAATTATTTTTTGAATAATTTACTATAGAAAAGGCAATCCCTGGGATATTTAAAATTTGCGACAGTAGAAAATTATTTTTTGAATAATTTACTATAGAAAAGGCAATCCCTGGCGTATTTAAAATTTGCGACAGTAAAAAATTAATTTGTGAAAAACTTACCTGGCGAAATTGAAATTTGCGAGAGTAAAAAATTATTTTTTGAATAATTTACTATAGAAAAGGCAATCCCTGGCGCAATTAAAATTTGCGACAGTAGAAAATTATTTTTTGAATAATTTACTATAGAAAAGGCAATCCCTGGCGCAATTAAAATTTGCGACAGCAAAAAATTATTTTTTGAATAATTTACTATAAAAAAGGCAATCCCTGGCGCACTTAAAATTTGCGACAGTAAAAAATTATTTTTTGTATAATTTACTATAGAAAAGGCAATCCCTGGGATATTTAAAATTTGCGACAGTAGAAAATTATTTTTTGAATAATTTACTATAGAAAAGGCAATCCCTGGCGCACTTAAAATTTGCGACAGTAAAAAATTATTTTTTGAATAATTTACTATAGAAAAGGCAATCCCTGGGATATTTAAAATTTGCGACAGTAGAAAATTATTTTTTGAATAATTTACTATAGAAAAGGCAATCCCTGGCGTATTTAAAATTTGCGACAGTAAAAAATTAATTTGTGAAAAATTTACCTGGCGAAATTGAAATTTGCGAGAGTAAAAAAATATTTTTTGAATAATTTACTATAGAAAAGGCAATCCCTGGCGCACTTAAAATTTGCGACAGTAAAAAATTATTTTTTGAATAATTTACTATAGAAAAGGCAATCCCTGGCGCACTTAAAATTTGCGACAGTAAAAAATTATTTTTTGAATAATTTACTATAGAAAAGGCAATCCCTGGGATATTTAAAATTTGCGACAGTAGAAAATTATTTTTTGAATAATTTACTATAGAAAAGGCAATCCCTGGCTTATTTAAAATTTGCGACAGTAAAAAATTAATTTGTGAAAAATTTACCTGGCGAAATTGAAATTTGCGAGAGTAAAAAATTATTTTTTGAATAATTTACTATAGAAAAGGCAATCCCTGGCGCAATTAAAATTTGCGACAGTAGAAAATTATTTTTTGAATAATTTACTATAGAAAAGGCAATCCCTGGCGCAATTAAAATTTGCGACAGTAAAATAGTATTTTTTGAATAATTTACTATAGAAAAGGCAATCCCTGGCGTAATTAAAATTTGTGATAGTAGAAAATTATTTTTTGAATAATTTACTATAGAAAAGGCAATCCCTGGCGTACTTAAAATTTGCGACAGTTGAAAATTATTTTTTGAATAATTTACTATAGAAAAGGCAATCCCTGGCGCAATTAAAATTTGCGACAGTAAAAAATTATTTTTTGAATAATTTACTATAGAAAAGGCAATCCCTGGCGTAATTAAAATTTGCGAATGTAAAAAATTATTTTTTGAATAATTTACTATAGAAAAGGCAATCCCTGGCGCAATTAACATTTGCGACAGTAGAAAATTATTTTTTGAATAATTTACTATAGAAAAGGAAATCCCTGGCGTAATTAAAATTTGCGACAGTAGAAAATTATTTTTTGAAAAGTTTACTATAGAAAAGGCAATCCCTGGCGCAATTAAAATTTGCGACATTAAAAAATTATTTTTTGTAAAATTTACTGTAGAAAAGGCAATCCCTGGCGCAATTAAAACTTGCGACAGTAAAAAATTATTTTTTGAATAATTTACTATAGAAAAGGCAATCCCTGGCGTAATTAAAATTTGCGACAGTAGAAAATTATTTTTTGAATAATTTAGTATAGAAAAGGCAATCCCTGGCGCACTTAAAATTTGCGACAGTAAAAAATTATTTTTTGAATAATTTACTATAGAAAAGGCAATCACTGGGATATTTAAAATTTGCGACAGTAGAAAATTATTTTTTGAATAATTTACTATAGAAAAGGCAATCCCTGGCGTATTTAAAATTTGCGACAGTAAAAAATTAATTTGTGAAAAATTTACCTGGCGAAATTGAAATTTGCGAGAGTAAAAAATTATTTTTTGAATAATTTACTATAGAAAAGGCAATCCCTGGCGCAATTAAAATTTGCGACAGTAGAAATTTATTTTTTGAATAATTTACTATAGAAAAGGCAATCCCTGGCGCAATTAAAATTTGCGACAGTAAAAAATTATTTTTTGAATAATTTACTATAGAAAAGGCAATCCCTGGCGCACTTAAAATTTGCGACAGTAAAAAATTATTTTTTGAATAATTTACTATAGAAAAGGCAATCCCTGGGATATTTAAAATTTGCGACAGTAGAAAATTATTTTTTGAATAATTTACTATAGAAAAGGCAATCCCTGGCGCACTTAAAATTTGCGACAGTAAAAAATTATTTTTTGAATAATTTACTATAGAAAAGGCAATCCCTGGGATA
The DNA here is from genome assembly GCA_963930735.1 of Dioctria linearis. Classification (NCBI taxonomy): domain Eukaryota; kingdom Metazoa; phylum Arthropoda; class Insecta; order Diptera; family Asilidae; genus Dioctria; species Dioctria linearis. The sequence goes on along the minus strand of CAWVNZ010000081.1, from coordinate 201,587 downwards.
TTTAAAATTTGCGACAGTAGAAAATTATTTTTTGAATAATTTACTATAGAAAAGGCAATCCCTGGCGTATTTAAAATTTGCGACAGTAAAAAATTAATTTGTGAAAAATTTACCTGGCGAAATTGAAATTTGCAAGAGTAAAAAATTATTTTTTGAATAATTTACTATAGAAAAGGCAATCCCTGGCGCACTTAAAATTTGCGACAGTAAAAAATTATTTTTTGAATAATTTACTATAGAAAAGGCAATCCCTGGCGCACTTAAAATTTGCGACAGTAAAAAATTATTTTTTGAATAATTTACTATAGAAAAGGCAATCCCTGGGATATTTAAAATTTGCGACAGTAGAAAATTATTTTTTGAATAATTTACTATAGAAAAGGCAATCCCTGGCGTATTTAAAATTTGCGACAGTAAAAAATTAATTTGTGAAAAATTTACCTGGCGAAATTGAAATTTGCGAGAGTAAAAAATTATTTTTTGAATAATTTACTATAGAAAAGGCAATCCCTGGCGCAATTAAAATTTGCGACAGTAGAAAATTATTTTTTGAATAATTTACTATAGAAAAGGCAATCCCTGGGATATTTAAAATTTGCGACAGTAGAAAATTATTTTTTGAATAATTTACTATAGAAAAGGCAATCCCTGGCGTATTTAAAATTTGCGACAGTAAAAAATTAATTTGTGAAAAATTTACCTGGCGAAATTGAAATTTGCAAGAGTAAAAAATTATTTTTTGAATAATTTACTATAGAAAAGGCAATCCCTGGCGCACTTAAAATTTGCGACAGTAAAAAATTATTTTTTGAATAATTTACTATAGAAAAGGCAATCCCTGGCGCACTTAAAATTTGCGACAGTAAAAAATTATTTTTTGAATAATTTACTATAGAAAAGGCAATCCCTGGGATATTTAAAATTTGTGACAGTAGAAAATTATTTTTTGAATAATTTACTATAGAAAAGGCAATCCCTGGCGCACTTAAAATTTGCGACAGTTGAAAATTATTTTTTGAATAATTTACTATAGAAAAGGCAATCCCTGGCGCAATTAAAATTTGCGACAGTAAAAAATTATTTTTTGAATAATTTACTATAGAAAAGGCAATCCCTGGGATATTTAAAATTTGCGACAGTAGAAAATTATTTTTTGAATAATTTACTATAGAAAAGGCAATCCCTGGCGTATTTAAAATTTGCGACAGTAAAAAATTAATTTGTGAAAAATTTACCTGGCGAAATTGAAATTTGCAAGAGTAAAAAATTATTTTTTGAATAATTTACTATAGAAAAGGCAATCCCTGGCGCACTTAAAATTTGCGACAGTAAAAAATTATTTTTTGAATAATTTACTATAGAAAAGGCAATCCCTGGCGCACTTAAAATTTGCGACAGTAAAAAATTATTTTTTGAATAATTTACTATAGAAAAGGCAATCCCTGGGATATTTAAAATTTGTGACAGTAGAAAATTATTTTTTGAATAATTTACTATAGAAAAGGCAATCCCTGGCGCACTTAAAATTTGCGACAGTTGAAAATTATTTTTTGAATAATTTACTATAGAAAAGGCAATCCCTGGCGCAATTAAAATTTGCGACAGTAAAAAATTATTTTTTGAATAATTTACTATAGAAAAGGCAATCCCTGGCGTACTTAAAATTTGCGACAGTTGAAAATTATTTTTTGAATAATTTACTATAGAAAAGGCAATCCCTGGCGCAATTAAAATTTGCGACAGTAAAAAATTATTTTTTGAATAATTTACTATAGAAAAGGCAATCCCTGGCGTAATTAAAATTTGCGAATGTAAAAAATTATTTTTTGAATAATTTACTATAGAAAAGGCAATCCCTGGCGCAATTAACATTTGCGACAGTAGAAAATTATTTTTTGAATAATTTACTATAGAAAAGGAAATCCCTGGCGTAATTAAAATTTGCGACAGTAGAAAATTATTTTTTGAAAAGTTTACTATAGAAAAGGCAATCCCTGGCGCAATTAAAATTTGCGACATTAAAAAATTATTTTTTGTAAAATTTACTGTAGAAAAGGCAATCCCTGGCGCAATTAAAACTTGCGACAGTAAAAAATTATTTTTTGAATAATTTACTATAGAAAAGGCAATCCCTGGCGTAATTAAAATTTGCGACAGTAGAAAATTATTTTTTGAATAATTTAGTATAGAAAAGGCAATCCCTGGCGCACTTAAAATTTGCGACAGTAAAAAATTATTTTTTGAATAATTTACTATAGAAAAGGCAATCCCTGGGATATTTAAAATTTGCGACAGTAGAAAATTATTTTTTGAATAATTTACTATAGAAAAGGCAATCCCTGGCGTATTTAAAATTTGCGACAGTAAAAAATTAATTTGTGAAAAATTTACCTGGCGAAATTGAAATTTGCGAGAGTAAAAAATTATTTTTTGAATAATTTACTATAGAAAAGGCAATCCCTGGCGCAATTAAAATTTGCGACAGTAGAAATTTATTTTTTGAATAATTCACTATAGAAAAGGCAATCCCTGGCGCAATTAAAATTTGCGACAGTAAAAAATTATTTTTTGAATAATTTACTATAGAAAAGGCAATCCCTGGCGCACTTAAAATTTGCGACAGTAAAAAATTATTTTTTGAATAATTTACTATAGAAAAGGCAATCCCTGGGATATTTAAAATTTGCGACAGTAGAAAATTATTTTTTGAATAATTTACTATAGAAAAGGCAATCCCTGGCGCACTTAAAATTTGCGACAGTAAAAAATTATTTTTTGAATAATTTACTATAGAAAAGGCAATCCCTGGGATATTTAAAATTTGCGACAGTAGAAAATTATTTTTTGAATAATTTACTATAGAAAAGGCAATCCCTGGCGTATTTAAAATTTGCGACAGTAAAAAATTAATTTGTGAAAAATTTACCTGGCGAAATTGAAATTTGCAAGAGTAAAAAATTATTTTTTGAATAATTTACTATAGAAAAGGCAATCCCTGGCGCACTTAAAATTTGCGACAGTAAAAAATTATTTTTTTGAATAATTTACTATAGAAAAGGCAATCCCTGGCGCACTTAAAATTTGCGACAGTAAAAAATTATTTTTTGAATAATTTACTATAGAAAAGGCAATCCCTGGGATATTTAAAATTTGCGACAGTAGAAAATTATTTTTTGAATAATTTACTATAGAAAAGGCAATCCCTGGCGTATTTAAAATTTGCGACAGTAAAAAATTAATTTGTGAAAAATTTACCTGGCGAAATTGAAATTTGCGAGAGTAAAAAATTATTTTTTGAATAATTTACTATAGAAAAGGCAATCCCTGGCGCAATTAAAATTTGCGACAGTAGAAAATTATTTTTTGAATAATTTACTATAGAAAAGGCAATCCCTGGCGCAATTAAAATTTGCGACAGTAAAAAATTATTTTTTGAATAATTTACTATAGAAAAGGCAATCCCTGGCGTAATTAAAATTTGTGACAGTAGAAAATTATTTTTTGAATAATTTACTATAGAAAAGGCAATCCCTGGCGCACTTAAAATTTGCGACAGTTGAAAATTATTTTTTGAATAATTTACTATAGAAAAGGCAATCCTTGGCGAAATTAAAATTTGCGACAGTAAAAAATTATTTTTTGCAAAATTTACTATAGAAAAGTCAATCCCAGGCGCACTTAAAATTTGCGAAAGTAAAAAATTATTTTTTGAATAATTTACTATAGAAAAGGCAATCCCTGGCGTACTTAAAATTTGCGACAGTTGAAAATTATTTTTTGAATAATTTACTATAGAAAAGGCAATCCCTGGCGTAATTAAAATTTGCGACAGTTGAAAATTATTTTTTGCAAAATTTACTGTAGAAAAGGCAATCCCTGGGATATTTAAAATTTGCGACAGTAGAAAATTATTTTTTGTATAATTTACTATAGAAAAGGCAATCTCTGGCGTATTTAAAATTTGCGACAGTAGAAAATTATTTTTTGAATAATTTACTATAGAAAAGGCAATCCCTGGTATATTTAAAATTTGCGACAGTAGAAAATTATTTTTTGAATAATTTACTATAGAAAAGGCAATCCCTGGCGCAATTAAAATTTGCGACAATAAAAAATTATTTTTTGCAAAATTTACTATAGAAAAGGCAATCCCTGGCGGATTTGAAATTTGCGACAGTTGAAAATTATTTTTTGAAAAGTTTACTATAGAAAAGGCAATCCCCGGCGTAATTAAAATTTGCGACAGTTAAAAATTATTTTTCGCAAAATTTACTACAGAAAAGGCAATCCCTGGCGTAATTAAAATTTGCGACAGTAGAAAATTATTTTTTGAATAATTTACTATAGAAAAGGCAATCCTTGGCGCACTTAAAATTTGCGACAGTAAAAAATTATTTTTTGAATAATTTACTATAGAAAAGGCAATCCCTGGCGCTCTTAAAATTTGCGACAGTAAAAAATTATTTTTTGAATAATTTACTATAGAAAAGGCAATCCCTGGCGCACTTAAAATTTGCGACAGTAAAAAATTATTTTTTGAATAATTTACTATAGAAAAGGCAATCCCTGGGATATTTAAAATTTGCCACAGTAGAAAATTATTTTTTGAATAATTTAATATAGAAAAGGCAATCCCTGGCGTATTTAAAATTTGCGACAGTAAAAAATTAATTTGCGAAAAATTTACCTGGCGAAATTGAAATTTGCGAGAGTAAAAAATTATTTTTTGAATAATTTACTATAGAAAAGGCAATCCCTGGCGCAATTAAAATTTGCGACAGTAGAAAATTATTTTTTGAATAATTTACTATAGAAAAGGCAATCCCTGGCGCAATTAAAATTTGCGACAGTAAAAAATTATTTTTTGAATAATTTACTATAGAAAAGGCAATCCCTGGCGTAATTAAAATTTGTGACAGTAGAAAATTATTTTTTGAATAATTTACTATAGAAAAGGCAATCCCTGGCGCACTTAAAATTTGCGACAGTTGAAAATTATTTTTTGAATAATTTACTATAGAAAAGGCAATCCTTGGCGTAATTAAAATTTGCGACAGTAAAAAATTATTTTTTGCAAAATTTACTATAGAAAAGGCAATCCCTGGCGCACTTAAAATTTGCGAAAGTAAAAAATTATTTTTTGAATAATTTACAATAGAAAAGGCAATCCCTGGCGTAATTAAAATTTGCGACAGTAGAAAATTATTTTTTGAATAATTTACTATAGAAAAGGCAATCCCTGGCGCAATTAAAATTTGCGACAGTAAAAAATTATTTTTTGAATAATTTACTATAGAAAAGGCAATCCCTGGCGTAATTAAAATTTGTGACAGTAGAAAATTATTTTTTGAATAATTTACTATAGAAAAGGCAATTCCTGGCGCACTTAAAATTTGCGACAGTTGAAAATTATTTTTTGAATAATTTACTATAGAAAAGGCAATCCTTGGCGTAATTAAAATTTGCCACAGTAAGAAATTATTTTTTGCAAAATTTACTATAGAAAAGGCAATCCCTGGCGCACTTAAAATTTGCGACAGTAAAAAATTATTTTTTGAATAATTTACTATAGAAAAGGCAATCCCTGGGATATTTAAAATTTGCGACAGTAGAAAATTATTTTTTGAATAATTTACTATAGAAAAGGTAATCCCTGGCGTATTTAAAATTTGCGACAGTAAAAAATTAATTTGTGAAAAATTTACCTGGCGAAATTGAAATTTGCGAGAGTAAAAAATTATTTTTTGAATAATTTACTATAGAAAAGGCAATCCCTGGCGCAATTAAAATTTGCGACAGTAGAAAATTATTTTTTGAATAATTTACTATAGAAAAGGCAATCCCTGGCGCAATTAAAATTTGCGACAGTAAAAAATTATTTTTTGAATAATTTACTATAGAAAAGGCAATCCCTGGCGTAATTAAAATTTGTGACAGTAGAAAATTATTTTTTGAATAATTTACTATAGAAAAGGCAATCCCTGGCGCACTTAAAATTTGCGACAGTTGAAAATTATTTCTTGAATAATTTACTATAGAAAAGGCAATCCTTGGCGTAAATAAAATTTGCGACAGTAAAAAATAATTTTTTGCAAAATTTACTATAGAAAAGGCAATCCCTGGCGCACTTAAAATTTGCGAAAGTAAAAAATTATTTTTTGAATAATTTACTATAGAAAAGGCAATCCCTGGCGTAATTAAAATTTGCGACAGTTGAAAATTATTTTTTGAATAATTTACTATAGAAAAGGCAATCCCTGGCGTAATTAAAATTTGCGACAGTTGAAAATTATTTTTTGCAAAATTTACTGTAGAAAAGGCAATCCCTGGGATATTTAAAATTTGCGACAGTAGAAAATTATTTTTTGTATAATTTACTATAGAAAAGGCAATCCCTGGCGTATTTAAAATTTGCGACAGTAGAAAATTATTTTTTGAATAATTTACTATAGAAAAGGCAATCCCTGGGATATTTAAAATTTGCGACAGTAGAAAATTATTTTTTGAATAATTTACTATAGAAAAGGCAATTCCTGGCGCAATTTAAATTTGCGACAGTAAAAAATTATTTTTTGCAAAATGTACTATAGAAAAGGCAATCCCTGGCGGATTTGAAATTTGCAACAGTTGAAAATTATTTTTTGAAAAGTTTACTAAAGAAAAGGCAATCCCTGGCGTAATTAAAATTTGCGACAGTTGAAAATTATTTTTCGCAAAATTTACTATAGAAAAGGCAATCCCTGGCCTAATTAAAATTTGCGACAGTAGAGAATTATTTTTTTAAAAGTTTACTATAGAAAAGGCAATCCCTGGCGTAATTAAAATTTGCGACAGTTGAAAATTATTTTTTGAATAATTTACTATAGAAAAGGCAATCCCTGGCGTAATTAAAATTTGCCACAGTAGAAAATTATTTTTTGAATAATTTACTATAGAAAAGGCAATCACTGGCGTATTTAAAATTTGCGACAGTAAAAAATTAATTTGTGAAAAATTTACCTGGCGAAATTGAAATTTGCGACAGTAAAAAATTATTTTTTGAATAATTTACTATAGAAAAGGCAATCCCTGGCGCAATTAAAATTTGCGACAGTAAAAAATTAATTTGTGAGAAACTTACTATAGAAAAGGCAATCCCTGGCGTAATTAAAATTTGCGACAGTAAAAAATTATTTTTTGAATAATTTACTATAGAAAAGGCAGTCCCTGGCGTATTTAAAATTTGCGACAGTAAAAAATTAATTTGTGAAAAATTTACCTGGCGAAATTGAAATTTGCGAGAGTAAAATATTATTTTTTGAATAATTTACTATAGAAAAGGCAATCCCTGGCGCACTTAAAATTTGCGACAGTAAAAAATTAATTTGTGAAAAATTTACCTGGCGAAATTGAAATTTGCGAGAGTAAAAAATTATTTTTTGCAAAATTTACTATAGAAAAGGCAATCCCTGGGATATTTAAAATTTGCGACTGTTGAAAATTATTTTTTGAATAATTTACTATAGAAAAGGCAATCCCTGGCGTATTTAAAATTTGCGACAGTAAGAAATTAATTTGTGAGAAATTTACTATAGAAAAGGCAATCCCTGGCGTAATTAAAATTTGCGACAGTAGAAAATTATTTTTTGAATAATTTACTATAGAAAAGGCAATCCCTGGCGTAATTAAAATTTGCGACAGTATAAAATTATTTTTTGAATAATTTACTATAGAAAAGGCAATCCCTGGCGCACTTAAAATTTGCGACAGTAAAAAATTATTTTTTGAATAATTTACTATAGAAAAGGCAATCCCTGGCGTAATTAAAATTTGCGACAGTATAAGATTATTTTTTGAATAATTTACTATAGAAAAGGCAATCCCTGGCGTAATTAAAATTTGCGACAGTAGAAAATTATTTTTTGAATAATTTACTATAGAAAAGGCAATCCCTGGCGTAATTAAAATTTGCGACAGTTGAAAATTATTTTTTGAAAAGTTTACTATAGAAAAGGCAATCCCTATTAAAATTTGCGACAGTAGAAAATTATTTTTTGAATAATTTACTATAGAAAAGGCAATCCCTGGCGCAATTAAAATTTGCGACAGTAAAAAATTAATTTGTGAAAAATTTACTATAGAAAAGGCAATCCCTGGCGTAATTAAAATTTGCGACAGTAAAAAATTATTTTTTGCAAAATTTACTATAGAAAAGGCAATCCCTGGCGCACTTAAAATTTGCGACAGTAAGAAATTATTTTTTGAATAATTTACTATAGAAAAGGCAATCCCTGGCGTAATTAAAATTTGCGACAGTTGAAAATTATTTTTTGAATAATTTACTATAGAAAAGGCAATCCCTGGCGTAATTAAAATTTGCGACAGTTGAAAATTATTTTTTGAATAATTTACTATAGAAAAGGCAATCCCTGGCGTATTTAAAATTTGCGACAGTAAAAAATTAATTTGTGAAAAATTTACCTGGCGAAATTGAAATTTGCGAGAGTAAAAAATTATTTTTTGAATAATTTACTATAGAAAAGGCAATCCCTGGCGTAATTAAAATTTGCGACAGTAAAAAATTATTTTTTGCAAAATTTACTATAGAAAAGGCAATCCCTGGCGCACTTAAAATTTGGGACAGTAAAAAATTATTTTTTGAATAATTTACTATAGAAAAGGCAATCCCTGGCGTAATTAAAATTTGCGACAGTTAAAAATTATTTTTTGAATAATTTACTACAGAAAAGGCAATCCCTGGCGTAATTAAAATTTGCGACAGTAGAAAATTATTTTTTGCAAAATTTACTATAGAAAAGGCAATACCTGGCGCACTTAAAATTTGCGACAGTAAAAAATTATTTTTTGAATAATTTACTATAGGAAAGGCAATCCCTGGCGTAATTAAAATTTGCGACAGTTGAAAATTATTTTTTGAATAATTTACTATAGAAAAGGCAATCCCTGGCGCACTTAAAATTTGCGACAGTATAAAATTATTTTTTTAATAATTTACTATAGAAAAGGCAATCCCTGGCGCAATTAAAATTTGCGACAGTAAAAAATTATTTTTTGAATAATTTACTATAGAAAAGGCAATCCCGGGCGTAATTAAAATTTGCGACAGTTGAAAATTATTTTTTGAATAATTTACTATAGAAAAGGCAATCCCTGGCGCACTTAAAATTTGCGACAGTAAAAAATTATTTTTTGAATAATTTACTATAGAAAAGGCAATCCCTGGCGCACTTAAAATTTGCGACAGTTGAAAATTATTTTTTGAAAAAATTTACTATAGAAAAGGCAATCCCTGGCGCACTTAAAATTTGCGACAGTAAAAAATTATTTTTTGAATAATTTACTATAGAAAAGGCAATCCCTGGCGCAATTAAAATATGCGACAGTAAAAAATTATTTTTTGAATAATTTACTATAAAAAAGGCAATACCTGGCGTAATTAAAATTTGCGACAGTTGAAAATTATTTTTTGAATAATTTTCTGTAGAAAAGGCAATCCCTGGCGTATTTAAAATTTGCGACAGTATAAAATTATTTTTTGAATAATTTACTATAGAAAAGGCAATCCCTGGGATATTTAAAATTTGCGACAGTAAAAAATTATTTTTATGCAAGATTTACTATAGAAAAAACAATCCCTGGCGTATTTAAAATTTGCGACAGTAAAAAATTATTTTTTGAATAATTTACTATAGAAAAGGCAATCCTTGGCGTAATTAAAATTTGCGACGGTAAAAATAATTTTTTGCAAAATTTACTATAGAAAAGGCAATCCCTGGCGCAATTAAAATATGCGACAGTAAAAAATTATTTTTTGAATAATTTACTATAAAAAAGGCAATACCTGGCGTAATTAAAATTTGCGACAGTTGAAAATTATTTTTTGAATAATTTTCTGTAGAAAAGGCAATCCCTGGCGTATTTAAAATTTGCGACAGTATAAAATTATTTTTTGAATAATTTACTATAGAAAAGGCAATCCCTGGGATATTTAAAATTTGCGACAGTAAAAAATTATTTTTATGCAAGATTTACTATAGAAAAAACAATCCCTGGGATATTTAAAATTTGCGACAGTAGAAAATTATTTTTTGTATAATTTACTATAGAAAAGGCAATCCCTGGCTTATTTAAAATTTGCGACAGTAGAAAATTATTTTTTGAATAATTTTACTATAGAAAAGGCAATCCCTGGGATATTTAAAATTTGCGACAGTAGAAAATTATTTTTTGAATAATTTACTATAGAAAAGGCAATCCCTGGCGCAATTAAAATTTGCGACAGTAAAAAATTATTTTTTGCAAAATTTACTATAGAAAAGGCAATCCCTGGCGGATTTGAAATTTGCGACAGTTGAAAATTATTTTTTGAAAAGTTTACTATAGAAAAGGCAATCCCTGGCGTAATTAAAATTTGCGACAGTTGAAAATTATTTTTCGCAAAATTTACTATAGAAAAGGCAATCCCTGGCGTAATTAAAATTTGCGACAGTAGAAAATTATTTTTTTAAAAGTTTACTATAGAAAAGGCAATCCCTGCCGTAATTAAAATTTGCGACAGTTGAAAATTATTTTTTGAATAATTTACTATAAAAAAGGCAATCCCTGGCGTAATTAAAATTTGCCACAGTAGAAAATTATTTTTTGAATAATTTACTATAGAAAAGGCAATCACTGGCGTATTTAAAATTTGCGACAGTAAAAAATTAATTTGTGAAAAATTTACCTGGCGAAATTGAAATTTGCGACAGTAAAAAAATTAGTTTTTTTAATAATTTACTATAGAAAAGGCAATCCCTGGCGCAATTAAAATTTGCGACAGTAAAAAATTAATTTGTGAGAAACTTACTATAGAAAAGGCAATCCCTGGCGTAATTAAAATTTGCGACAGTAAAAAATTATTTTTTTGAATAATTTACTATAGAAAAGGCAGTCCCTGGCGTATTTAAAATTTGCGACAGTAAAAAATTAATTTGTGAAAAATTTACCTGGCGAAATTGAAATTTGCGAGAGTAGAATATTATTTTTTGAATAATTTACTATAGAAAAGGCAATCCCTGGCGCACTTAAAATTTGCGACAGTAAAAAATTAATTTGTGAAAAATCTACCTGGCGAAATTGAAATTTGCGAGAGTAAAAAATTATTTTTTGCAAAATTTACTATAGAAAAGGCAATCCCTGGGATATTTAAAATTTGCGACTGTTGAAAATTATTTTTTGAATAATTTACTATAGAAAAGGCAATCCCTGGCGTATTTAAAATTTGCGACAGTAAGAAATTAATTTGTGAGAAATTTACTATAGAAAAGGCAATCCCTGGCGTAATTAAAATTTGCGACAGTAGAAAATTATTTTTTGAATAATTTACTATAGAAAAGGCAATCCCTGGCGTAATTAAAATTTGCGACAGTATAAAAATTATTTTTTTAATAATTTACTATAGAAAAGGCAATCCCTGGCGCACTTAAAATTTGCGACAGTAAAAAATTATTTTTTGAATAATTTACTATAGAAAAGGCAATCCCTGGCGTAATTAAAATTTGCGACAGTATAAGATTATTTTTTGAATAATTTACTATAGAAAAGGCAATCCCTGGCGTAATTAAAATTTGCGACAGTAGAAAATTATTTTTTGAATAATTTACTATAGAAAAGGCAATCCCTGGCGTAATTAAAATTTGCGACAGTTGAAAATTATTTTTTGAAAAGTTTACTATAGAAAAGGCAATCCCTGGCGTAATTAAAATTTGCGACAATAGAAAATTATTTTTTGAATAATTTACTATAGAAAAGGCAATCCCTGGCGCAATTAAAATTTGCGACAGTAAAAAATTAATTTGTGAAAAATTTACTATAGAAAAGGCAATCCCTGGCGTAATTAAAATTTGCGACAGTAAAAAATTATTTTTTGCAAAATTTACTATAGAAAAGGCAATCCCTGGCGCACTTAAAATTTGCGACAGTAAGAAATTATTTTTTGAATAATTTACTATAGAAAAGGCAATCCCTGGCGTAATTAAAATTTGCGACAGTTGAAAATTATTTTTTGAATAATTTACTATAGAAAAGGCAATCCCTGGCGTAATTAAAATTTGCGACAGTTGAAAATTATTTTTTGAATAATTTACTATAGAAAGGGCAATCCCTGGCGTAATTAAAATTTGCGACAGTATAAAATTATTTTTTGCAAAATTTACTATAGAAAAGGCAATCCCTGGCGCACTTAAAATTTGCGACAGTAAAAAATTATTTTTTTAATAATTTACTATAGAAAAGGCAATCCCTGGCGCAATTAAAATTTGCGACAGTAAAAAATTATTTTTTGAATAATTTACTATAGAAAAGGCAATCCCTGGCGTAATTAAAATTTGCGACAGTTGAAAATTATTTTTTGAATAATTTACTATAGAAAAGGCAATCCCTGGCGCACTTAAAATTTGCGACAGTAAAAAATTATTTTTTGAATAATTTACTATAGAAAAGGCAATCCCTGGCGCACTTAAAATTTCCGACAGTTGAAAATTATTTTTTGAAAAAATTTACTATAGAAAAGGCAATCCCTGGCGCACTTAAAATTTGCGACAGTAAAAAATTATTTTTTGAATAATTTACTATAGAAAAGGCAATCCCTGGCGCAATTAAAATATGCGACAGTAAAAAATTATTTTTTGAATAATTTACTATAAAAAAGGCAATACCTGGCGTATTTAAAATTTGCGACAGTTGAAAAATATTTTTTGAATAATTTACTGTAGAAAAGGCAATCCCTGGCTTATTTAAAATTTGCGACAGTATAAAATTATTTTTTGAATAATTTACTATAGAAAAGGCAATCCCTGGGATATTTAAAATTTGCGACAGTAAAAAATTATTTTTTTGCAAGATTTACTATAGAAAAAACAATCCCTGGCGTATTTAAAATTTGCGACAGTAAAAAATTATTTTTTGAATAATTTACTATAGAAAAAGGCAATCCTTGGCGTAATTAAAATTTGCGACAGTAAAAAATAATTTTTTGCAAAATTTACTATAGAAAAGGCAATCCCTGGCGCACTTAAAATTTGCGAAAGTAAAAAATTATTTTTTGAATAATTTACTATAGAAAAGGCAATCCCTGGCGTAATTAAAATTTGCGACAGTTGAAAATTATTTTTTGAATAATTTACTATAGAAAAGGCAATCCCTGGCGTAATTAAAATTTGCGACAGTTGAAAATTATTTTTTGCAAAATTTACTGTAGAAAAGGCAATCCCTGGGATATTTAAAATTTGCGACAGTAGAAAATTATTTTTTGTATAATTTACTATAGAAAAGGCAATCCCTGGCGTATTTAAAATTTGCGACAGTAGAAAATTATTTTTTGAATAATTTACTATAGAAAAGGCAATCCCTGGGATATTTAAAATTTGCGACAGTAGAAAATTATTTTTTGAATAATTTACTATAGAAAAGGCAATCCCTGGCGCAATTAAAATTTGCGACAGTAAAAAATTATTTTTTGCAAAATTTACTATAGAAAAGGCAATCCCTGGCGTATTTAAAATTTGCGACAGTAGAAAATTATTTTTTGAATAATTTACTATAGAAAAGGCAATCCCTGGGATATTTAAAATTTGCGACAGTAGAAAATTATTTTTTGAATAATTTACTATAGAAAAGGCAATCCCTGGCGTAATTAAAATTTGCGACAGTTGAAAATTATTTTTTGCAAGATTTACTATAGAAAAAACAATCCCTGGCGTATTTAAAATTTGCGACAGTAAAAAATTATTTTTTGAATAATTTACTATAGAAAAGGCAATCCTTGGCGTAATTAAAATTTGCGGCAGTTGAAAATTATTTTTCGCAAAATTTACTATAGAAAAGGCAATCCCTGGCGTAATTAAAATTTGCGACAGTAGAAAATTATTTTTTTAAAAGTTTACTATAGAAAAGGCAATCCCTGGCGTAATTAAAATTTGCGACAGTTGAAAATTATTTTTTGAATAATTTACTATAGAAAAGGCAATCCCTGGCGTAATTAAAAATTGCCACAGTAGAAAATTATTTTTTGAATAATTTACTATAGAAAAGGCAATCACTGGCGTATTTAAAATTTGCGACAGTAAAAAATTAATTGTGAAAAATTTACCTGGCGAAATTGAAATTTGCGACAGTAAAAAATTATTTTTTGAATAATTTACTATAGAAAAGGCAATCCCTGGCGCAATTAAAATTTGCGACAGTAAAAAATTAATTTGTGAGAAACTTACTATAGAAAAGGCAATCCCTGCCGTAATTAAAATTTGCGACAGTAAAAAATTATTTTTTGAATAATTTACTATAGAAAAGGCAGTCCCTGGCGTATTTAAAATTTGCGACAGTAAAAAATTAATTTGTGTAAATATTATTTTTTGAATAATTTACTATAGAAAAGGCAATCCCTGGCGCACTTAAAATTTGCGACAGTAAAAAATTAATTTGTGAAAAATTTACCTGGCGAAATTGAAATTTGCGAGAGTAAAAAATTATTTTTTGCAAAATTTACTATAGAAAAGGCAATCCCTGTGATATTTTTGCGACTGTTGAAAATTATTTTTTGAATAATTTACTATAGAAAAGGCAATCCCTGGCGTATTTAAAATTTGCGACAGTAAGAAATTAATTTGTGAGAAATTTACTATAGAAAAGGCAATCCCTGGCGTAATTAAAATTTGCGACAGTAGAAAATTATTTTTTGAATAATTTACTATAGAAAAGGCAATCCCTGGCGTAATTAAAATTTGCGACAGTAGAAAACTATTTTTTGAATAATTTACTATAGAAAAGGCAATCCCTGGCGCAATTAAAATTTGCGACAGTAAAAAATTAATTTGTGAAAAATTTACTATAGAAAAGGCAATCCCTGGCGTAATTAAAATTTGCGACAGTAAAAAATTATTTTTTGCAAAATTTACTATAGAAAAGGCAATCCCTGGCGCACTTAAAATTTGCGACAGTAAGAAATTATTTTTTGAATAATTTACTATAGAAAAGGCAATCCCTGGCGTAATTAAAATTTGCGACAGTTGAAAATTATTTTTTGAATAATTTACTATAGAAAAGGCAATCCCCTGGCGTAATTAAAATTTGCGACAGTTGAAAATTATTTTTTGAATAATTTACTATAGAAAAGGCAATCCCTGGCGTATTTAAAATTTGCGACAGTAAAAAATTAATTTGTGAAAAATTTACCTGGCGAAATTGAAATTTGCGAGAGTAAAATATTATTTTTTGAATAATTTACTATAGAAAAGGCAATCCCTGGCGTAATTAAAATTTGCGACAGTAAAAAATTATTTTTTGCAAAATTTACTATAGAAAAGGCAATCCCTGGCGCACTTAAAATTTGGGACAGTAAAAAATTATTTTTTGAATAATTTACCATAGAAAAGGCAATCCCTGGCGTAATTAAAATTTGCGACAGTTAAAAATTATTTTTTGAATAATTTACTACAGAAAAGGCAATCCCTGGCGTAATTAAAATTTGCGACAGTAGAAAATTATTTTTTGCAAAATTTACTATAGAAAAGGCAATACCTGGCGCACTTAAAATTTGCGACAGTAAAAAATTATTTTTTGAATAATTTACTATAGGAAAGGCAATCCCTGGCGTAATTAAAATTTGCGACAGTTGAAAATTATTTTTTGAATAATTTACTATAGAAAAGGCAATCCCTGGCGTAATTAAAATTTGCGACAGTATAAAATTATTTTTTGCAAAATTTACTATAGAAAAGGCAATCCCTGGCGCACTTAAAATTTGCGACAGTAAAAAATTATTTTTTTAATAATTTACTATAGAAAAGGCAATCCCTGGCGCAATTAAAATTTGCGACAGTAAAAAATTATTTTTTGAATAATTTACTATAGAAAAGGCAATCCCTGGCGTAATTAAAATTTGCGACAGTTGAAAATTATTTTTTGAATAATTTACTATAGAAAAGGCAATCCCTGGCGCACTTAAAATTTGCGACAGTAAAAAATTATTTTTTGAATAATTTACTATAGAAAAGGCAATCCCTGGCGCAATTAAAATATGCGACAGTAAAAAATTATTTTTTGAATAATTTACTATAAAAAAGGCAATACCTGGCGTAATTAAAATTTGCGACAGTTGAAAAATATTTTTTGAATAATTTACTGTAGAAAAGGCAATCCCTGGCGTATTTAAAATTTGCGACAGTATAAAATTATTTTTTGAATAATTTACTATAGAAAAGGCAATCCCTGGGATATTTAAAATTTGCGACAGTAAAAAATTATTTTTTTGCAAGATTTACTATAGAAAAAACAATCCCTGGCGTATTTAAAATTTGCGACAGTAAAAAATTATTTTTTGAATAATTTACTATAGAAAAGGCAATCCTTGGCGTAATTAAAATTTGCGACAGTAAAAAATAATTTTTTGCAAAATTTACTATAGAAAAGGCAATCCCTGGCGCACTTAAAATTTGCGAAAGTAAAAAATTATTTTTTGAATAATTTACTATAGAAAAGGCAATCCCTGGCGTAATTAAAATTTGCGACAGTTGAAAATTATTTTTTGAATAATTTACTATAGAAAAGGCAATCCCTGGCGTAAGTAAAATTTGCGACAGTTGAAAATTATTTTTTGCAAAATTTACTGTAGAAAAGGCAATCCCTGGGATATTTAAAATTTGCGACAGTAGAAAATTATTTTTTGTATAATTTACTATAGAAAAGGCAATCCCTGGCGTATTTAAAATTTGCGACAGTAGAAAATTATTTTTTGAATAATTTACTATAGAAAAGGCAATCCCTGGGATATTTAAAATTTGCGACAGTAGAAAATTATTTTTTGAATAATTTACTATAGAAAAGGCAATCCCTGGCGCAATTAAAATTTGCGACAGTAAAAAATTATTTTTTGCAAAATTTACTATAGAAAAGGCAGTCCCTGGCGTATTTAAAATTTGCGACAGTAGAAAATTATTTTTTGAATAATTTACTATAGAAAAGGCAATCCCTGGGATATTTAAAATTTGCGACAGTAGAAAATTATTTTTTGAATAATTTACTATAGAAAAGGCAATCCCTGGCGTAATTAAAATTTGCGACAGTTGAAAATTATTTTTTGCAAGATTTACTATAGAAAAAACAATCCCTGGCGTATTTAAAATTTGCGACAGTAAAAAATTATTTTTTGAATAATTTACTATAGAAAAGGCAATCCTTGGCGTAATTAAAATTTGCGACAGTTGAAAATTATTTTTCGCAAAATTTACTATAGAAAAGGCAATCCCTGGCGTAATTAAAATTTGCGACAGTAGAAAATTATTTTTTTAAAAGTTTACTATAGAAAAGGCAATCCCTGGCGTAATTAAAATTTGCGACAGTTGAAAATTATTTTTTGAATAATTTACTATAGAAAAAGGCAATCCCTGGCGTAATTAAAAATTGCCACAGTAGAAAATTATTTTTTGAATAATTTACTATAGAAAAGGCAATCACTGGCGTATTTAAAATTTGCGACAGTAAAAAATTAATTTGTGAAAAATTTACCTGGCGAAATTGAAATTTGCGACAGTAAAAAATTATTTTTTGAATAATTTACTATAGAAAAGGCAATCCCTGGCGCAATTAAAATTTGCGACAGTAAATAATTAATTTGTGAGAAACTTACTATAGAAAAGGCAATCCCTGGCGTAATTAAAATTTGCGACAGTAAAAAATTATTTTTTGAATAATTTACTATAGAAAAGGCAGTCCCTGGCGTATTTAAAATTTGCGACAGTAAAAAATTAATTTGTGTAAAATATTATTTTTTGAATAATTTACTATAGAAAAGGCAATCCCTGGCGCACTTAAAATTTGCGACAGTAAAAAATTAATTTGTGAAAAATTTACCTGGCGAAATTGAAATTTGCGAGAGTAAAAAATTATTTTTTGCAAAATTTACTATAGAAAAGGCAATCCCTGTGATATTTTTGCGACTGTTGAAAATTATTTTTTGAATAATTTACTATAGAAAAGGCAATCCCTGGCGTATTTAAAATTTGCGACAGTAAGAAATTAATTTGTGAGAAATTTACTATAGAAAAGGCAATCCCTGGCGTAATTAAAATTTGCGACAGTAGAAAATTATTTTTTGAATAATTTACTATAGAAAAGGCAATCCCTGGCGTAATTAAAATTTGCGACAGTAGAAAACTATTTTTTGAATAATTTACTATAGAAAAGGCAATCCCTGGCGCAATTAAAATTTGCGACAGTAAAAAATTAATTTGTGAAAAATTTACTATAGAAAAGGCAATCCCTGGCGTAATTAAAATTTGCGACAGTAAAAAATTATTTTTTGCAAAATTTACTATAGAAAAGGCAATCCCTGGCGCACTTAAAATTTGCGACAGTAAGAAATTATTTTTTGAATAATTTACTATAGAAAAGGCAATCCCTGGCGTAATTAAAATTTGCGACAGTTGAAAATTATTTTTTGAATAATTTACTATAGAAAAGGCAATCCCTGGCGTAATTAAAATTTGCGACAGTTGAAAATTATTTTTTGAATAATTTACTATAGAAAAGGCAATCCCTGGCGTATTTAAAATTTGCGACAGTAAAAAATTAATTTGTGAAAAATTTACCTGGCGAAATTGAAATTTGCGAGAGTAAAATATTATTTTTTGAATAATTTACTATAGAAAAGGCAATCCTTGGCGTAATTAAAATTTGCGACAGTAAAAAATTATTTTTTGCAAAATTTACTATAGAAAAGGCAATCCCTGGCGCACTTAAAATTTGGGACAGTAAAAAATTATTTTTTGAATAATTTACCATAGAAAAGGCAATCCCTGGCGTAATTAAAATTTGCGACAGTTAAAAATTATTTTTTGAATAATTTACTACAGAAAAGGCAATCCCTGGCGTAATTAAAATTTGCGACAGTAGAAAATTATTTTTTGCAAAATTTACTATAGAAAAGGCAATACCTGGCGCACTTAAAATTTGCGACAGTAAAAAATTATTTTTTGAATAATTTACTATAGGAAAGGCAATCCCTGGCGTAATTAAAATTTGCGACAGTTGAAAATTATTTTTTGAATAATTTACTATAGAAAAGGCAATCCCTGGCGTAATTAAAATTTGCGACAGTATAAAATTATTTTTTGCAAAATTTACTATAGAAAAGGCAATCCCTGGCGCACTTAAAATTTGCGACAGTAAAAAATTATTTTTTTAATAATTTACTATAGAAAAGGCAATCCCTGGCGCAATTAAAATTTGCGACAGTAAAAAATTATTTTTTGAATAATTTACTATAGAAAAGGCAATCCCTGGCGTAATTAAAATTTGCGACAGTTGAAAATTATTTTTTGAATAATTTACTATAGAAAAGGCAATCCCTGGCGCACTTAAAATTTGCGACAGTAAAAAATTATTTTTTGAATAATTTACTATAGAAAAGGCAATCCCTGGCGCACTTAAAATTTGCGACAGTTGAAAATTATTTTTTGAAAAAATTTACTATAGAAAAGGCAATCCCTGGCGCACTTAAAATTTGCGACAGTAAAAAATTATTTTTTGAATAATTTACTATAGAAAAGGCAATCCCTGGCGCAATTAAAATATGCGACAGTAAAAAATTATTTTTTGAATAATTTACTATAAAAAAGGCAATACCTGGCGTAATTAAAATTTGCGACAGTTGAAAATTATTTTTTGAATAATTTACTATAGAAAAGCAATCCCTGGCGTATTTAAAATTTGCGACAGTATAAAATTATTTTTTGAATAATTTACTATAGAAAAGGCAATCCCTGGGATATTTAAAATTTGCGACAGTAAAAAAATTATTTTTTTGCAAGATTTACTATAGAAAAAACAATCCCTGGCGTATTTAAAATTTGCGACAGTAAAAAATTATTTTTTGAATAATTTACTATAGAAAAGGCAATCCCTGGCGTATTTAAAATTTGCGACAGTAAAAAAATATTTTTTGAATAATTTACTATAGAAAAGGCAATCCTTGGCGTATTTAAAATTTGCGACAGTAAAAAATTATTTTTTGAATAATTTACTATAGAAAACGCAATCCCTGGCGTAATTAAAATTTGCGACAGTTGAAAATTATTTTTTGAATAATTTACTATAGAAAAGGCAATCCCTGGCCCAATTAAAATTTGCGACAGTATAAAATTATTTTTTGAATAATTTACTATAGAAAAGGCAATCCCTGGCGTAATTAAAATTTGCGACAGTAGAAAATTATTTTTTGAATAATTTACTATAGAAAAGGCAATCCCTGGCGTAATTAAAATTTGCGATAGTATAAAATTATTTTTTGAATAATTTACTATAGAAAAGGCAATCCCTGGCGCAATTAAAACTTGTGATAGTAAAAAATTATTTTTTGAATAATTTACTATAGAAAAGGCAATCCCTGGCGTAATTAAAATTTGCGACAGTTGAAAATTATTTTTTGAATAATTTACTATAGGAAAGGCAATCCCTGGCGTAACTAAAATTTGCGACAGTTGAAAATTATTTTTTGAAAAGTTTACTATAGAAAAGGCAACCCCTGGCGTAATTAAAATTTGCGACAGTATAAAATTATTTTTTGAATAATTTACTATAGAAAAGGCAATCCCTGGCGTAATTAAAATTTGCGACAGTATAAAATTATTTTTGAATAATTTACTATAGAAAAGGCAATCCCTGGCATATTTAAAATTTGCGACAGTATAAAATTATTTTTTGAATAATTTACTATAGAAAAGGCAATCCCTGGGATATTTAAAATATGCGACAGTAGAAAATTATTTTTTGAATAATTTACTATAGGAAAGGCAATCCCTGGCATAATTAAAATTTGCGACAGTTGAAAATTATTTTTTGAAAAATTTACTGTAGAAAAGGCAATCCCTGGAGCAATTAAAATTTGCGACAGTAGAAAATTATTTTTTGAATAATTTACTATAAAAAGGCAATCCCTGGCGGATTTGAAATTTGCGACAGTAAAAAATTATTTTTTGAATAATTTACTATAGAAAAGGCAATCCCTGGCGCAATTAAAATTTGCGACAGTTGAAAATTATTTTTTGAAAAGTTTACTATAGAAAAGGCAATCCCTGGCGTAATTAAAATTTGCGACAATAGAAAATTATTTTTTGAAAAGTTTACTATAGAAAAGGCAATCCCTGGCGTAATTAAAATTTGCGACAGTTGAAAATTATTTTTTGCAAAATTTACTATAGAAAATGCAATCCCTGGCGTAATTAAAATTTGCGACAGTAGAAAATTATTTTTTGAAAAGTTTACTATAGAAAAGGCAATCCCTGGCGCAATTAAAATTTGCGACAGTTGAAAATTATTTTTTGAATAATTTACTATAGAAAAGGCAATCCCTGGCGCAATTAAAATTTGCGACAGTAGAAAATTATTTTTTGAATAATTTACTATAGAAAAGGCAATCCCTGGCGGATTTGAAATTTGCGACAGTTGAAAATTATTTTTTGAATAATTTACTATAGAAAAGGCAATCCCTGGCGTAATTAAAATTTGCGACAATAGAAAATTATTTTTTGCAAAATTTACTATAGAAAAGGCAATCCCTGGCGCACTTAAAATTTGCGACAGTAAAAAATTATTTTTTGAATAATTTACTATAGAAAAGGCAATCCCTGGCGTAATTAAAATTTGCGACAGTATAAAATTATTTTTTGAATAATTTACTATAGAAAAGGCAATCCCTGGCGCAATTAAAATTTGCGACAGTAGAAAATTATTTTTTGAATAATTTACTATAGAAAAGGCAATCCCTGGCGTAATTAAAATTTGCGACAGTTGAAAATTATTTTTTGCAAAATTTACTATAGAAAAGGCAATCCCTGGCGTAATTAAAATTTACGACAGTATAAAATTATTTTTTGAATAATTTACTATAGAATAGGCAATCCCTGGCGTATTTAAAATTTGCGACAGTATAAAATTATTTTTTGAATAATTTACTATAGAAAAGGCAATCCCTGGGATATTTAAAATATGCAACAGTAGAAAATTATTTTTTGAATAATTTACTGTAGAAAAGGCAATCCCTGGCGTAATTAAAATTTGCGACAGTTGAAAATTATTTTTTGAAAAATTTACTGTAGAGAAGGCAATCCCTGGCGCAATTAAAATTTGCGAGAGTAGAAAATTATTTTTTGAATAATTTACTATAGAAAAGGCAATCCCTGGCGGATTTGAAATTTGCGACAGTTGAAAATTATTTTTTGAATAATTTACTATAGAAAAGGCAATCCCTGGCGTAATTAAAATTTGCGACAATAGAAAATTATTTTTTGCAAAATTTACTATAGAAAAGGCAATCCCTGGCGCACTTAAAATTTGCGACAGTAAAAAATTATTTTTTGAATAATTTACTATAGAAAGGGCAATCCCTGGCGTAATTAAAATTTGCGACAGTATAAAATTATTTTTTGAATAATTTCCTATAGAATAGGCAATCCCTGGCGTATTTAAAATTTGCGACAGTATAAAATTATTTTTTGAATAATTTACTATAGAAAAGGCAATCCCTGGAGGATTTGAAATTTGCGACAGTAAAAAATTATTTTTTGAATAATTTACTATAGAAAAGGCAATCCCTGGCGCAATTAAAATTTGCGACAGTTGAAAATTATTTTTTGAAAAGTTTACTATAGGAAAGGCAATCCCTGGCGTAATTAAAATTTGCGACAGTAGAAAATAATTTTTTGAAAATTTTACTATAGAAAAGGCAATCCCTGGCGTAATTAAAATTTGCGACAGTTGAAAATTATTTTTTTCAAAATTTACTATAGAAAAGGCAATCCCTGGCGTTATTAAAATTTGCGACAGTAGAAAATTATTTTTTGAAAAGTTTTCTATAGAAAAGGCAATCCCTGGCGTAATTAAAATTTGCGACAGTTGTAAATTATTTTTTGAATAATTTACTATAGAAAAGGCAATCCCTGGCGCAACTAAAATTTGCGACAGTAGAAAATTATTTTTTGAATAATTAACTATAGAAAAGGCAATCCCTGGCGGATTTGAAATTTGTGACAGTTGAAAATTATTTTTTGAATAATTTACTATAGAAAAGGCAATCCCTGGCGTAATTAAAATTTGCGACAATAGAAAATTATTTTTTGCAAAATTTACTATAGAAAAGGCAATCCCTGGCGCACTTAAAATTTGCGACAGTAAAAAATTATTTTTTGAATAATTTACTATAGAAAAGGCAATCCCTGGCGTAATTAAAATTTGCGACAGTATAAAATTATTTTTTGAATAATTTACTATAGAAAAGGCAATCCCTGGCGCAATTAAAATTTGCGACAGTAGAAAATTATTTTTTGAATAATTTACTATAGAAAAGGCAATCCCTGGCGTAATTAAAATTTGCGACAGTAAAAAATTATTTTTTGAATAATTTACTATAGAAAAGGCAATCCCTGGCGTAATTAAAATTTGCGACAGTATAAAATTATTTTTTGAATAATTTACTATAGAAAAGGCAATCCCTGGCGGATTTGAAATTTGTGACAGTAGAAAATTATTTTTTGAATAATTTACTATAGAAAAGGCAATCCCTGGCGCAATTAAAACTTGCGAGAGTAAAAAATTATTTTTTGAATAATTTACTATAGAAAAGACAATCCCTGGCGGATTTGAAATTTGCAACAGTTGAAAATTATTTTTTGAATAATTTACTATAGAAAAGGCAATCCCTGGCGTAATTAAAATTTGCGACAGTTGAAAATTATTTTTTGAATAATTTACTATAGAAAAGGCAATCCCTGGCGCAATTAAAATTTGCGACAGTTGAAAATTATTTTTTGAATAATTTACTATAGAAAAGGCAATCCCTGGCGCAATTAAAATTTGCGACAGTTGAAAATTATTTTTTGAATAATTTACTATAGAAAAGGCAATCCCTGGCGCACTTAAAATGTGCGACAGTAAAAAATTATTTTTTGAATAATTTACTATAGAAAAGGCAATCCCTGGCGTAATTAAAATTTGCGACAGTTGTAAATTATTTTTTGAATAATTTACTATAGAAAAGGCAATCCCTGGCGCAACTAAAATTTGCGACAGTAGAAAATTATTTTTTGAATAATTAACTATAGAAAAGGCAATCCCTGGCGGATTTGAAATTTGTGACAGTTGAAAATTATTTTTTGAATAATTTACTATAGAAAAGGCAATCCCTGGCGTAATTAAAATTTGCGACAATAGAAAATTATTTTTTGCAAAATTTACTATAGAAAAGGCAATCCCTGGCGCAATTAAAATTTGCGACAGTTGAAAATTATTTTTTGAATAATTTACTATAGAAAAGGCAATCCCTGGCGGATTTGAAATTTGCGACAGTTGAAAATTATTTTTTGAATAATTTACTATAGAAAAGGCAATCCCTGGCGGATTTGAAATTTGCGACAGTTGAAAATTATTTTTTGAATAATTTACTATAGAAAAGGCAATCCCTGGCGGATTTGAAATTTGCGACAGTTGAAAATTATTTTTTGAATAATTTACTATAGAAAAGGCAATCCCTGGCGTATTTAAAATTTGCGACAGTAAAAAATTATTTTTTGAATAATTTACTGTAGAAAAGGCAATCCCTGGCGCAATTAAAATTTGCGACAGTTGAAAATTATTTTTTGAATAATTTACTATAGAAAAGGCAATCCCTGGCGTAATTAAAAATTGCGACAGTAAAAAATTATCTTTTGAATAATTTACTATAGAAAAGGCAATCCCTGGCGCAATTAAAACTTGCGAGAGTAAAAAATTATTTTTTGAATAATTTACTATAGAAAAGACAATCCCTGGCGGATTTGAAATTTGCAACAGTTGAAAATTATTTTTTGAATAATTTACTATAGAAAAGGCAATCCCTGGCGTAATTAAAATTTGCGACAGTTGAAAATTATTTTTTGAATAATTTACTATAGAAAAGGCAATCCCTGGCGCAATTAAAATTTGCGACAGTTGAAAATTATTTTTTGAATAATTTACTATAGAAAAGGCAATCCCTGGCGCAATTAAAATTTGCGACAGTTGAAAATTATTTTTTGAATAATTTACTATAGAAAAGGCAATCCCTGGCGCACTTAAAATGTGCGACAGTAAAAAATTATTTTTTGAATAATTTACTATAGAAAAGGCAATCCCTGGCGTAATTAAAATTTGCGACAGTTGAAAATTATTTTTTGAATAATTTACTATAGAAAAGGCAATCCCTGGCGCAATTAAAATTTGCGCCAGTTGAAAATTATTTTTTGAATAATTTACTAAAAAAAAAGGCAATCCCTGGGATATTTAAAATTTGCGACGGTAAAAAATTAATATTTTGAAAAATTTACTGTAGAAAAGGCAATCCCTGGCGCAATTAAAATTTGCGACAGTAGAAAATTATTTTTTGAATAATTTACTATAGAAAAGGCAATCCCTGGCGGATTTGAAATTTGCGACAGAAAAATATTATTTTTTGAATAATTTACTATAGAAAAGGCAATCCCTGGCGCAATTAAAATTTGCGACAATTGAAAATTATTTTTTGAAAAATTTACTGTAGAAAAGGCAATCCCTGGCGCACTTAAAATTTGCGACAGTTGAAAATTATTTTTCGAATAATTTACTATAGAAAAGGCAATCCCTGGCGTATTTAAAATTTGCGACAGTAAAAAATTATTTTTTGAAAAGTTTACTATAGAAAAGGCAATCCCTGGCGTAATTAAAATTTGCGACAGTTGAAAATTATTTTTTGAATAATTTACTATAGAAAAGGCAATCCCTGGGATATTTAAAATTTGCGACAGTAAACAATTATTTTTTTTGCAAAATTTACTATAGAAAAGGCAATCCCTGGCGTAATTAAAATTTAGTAATTTAATAGTAAAAAATTATTTTTTGAATAATTTACTATAGAAAAGGCAATCCCTGGCGGATTTGAAATTTGCGACAGTTGAAAATTATATTTTGAATAATTTACTATAGAAAAGGCAATCCCTGGCGCAATTAAAATTTGCGACAGTTGAAAATTATTTTTTGAATAATTTACTATAGAAAAGGCAATCCCTGGCGTATTTAAAATTTGCGACAGTAAAAAATTATTTTTTGAAAAGTTTACTATAGAAAAGGCAATCCCTGGCGTAATTAAAATTTGCGACAGTTGAAAATTATTTTTTGAATAATTTACTATAGAAAAGGCAATCCCTGGGATATTTAAAATTTGCGACAGTAAACAATTATTTTTTTTGCAAAATTTACTATAGAAAAAGCAATCCCTGGCGTAATTAAAATTTAGTAATTTAATAGTAAAAAATTATTTTTTGAAAAATTTACTATAGAAAAGGCAATCCCTGGCGGATTTGAAATTTGCGACAGTTGAAAATTATTTTTTGAATAATTTACTATAGAAAAGGCAATCCCTGGCGTAATTAAAATTTGCGACAGTAAAAAATTATTTTTTGAATAATTTACTGTAGAAAAGGCAATCCCTGGCGCAATTAAAATTTGCGACAGTATAAAATTATTTTTTGAATAATTTACTATAGAAAAGGCAATCCCTGGCGGATTTGAAATTTGCGACAGTAGAAAATTATTTTTTGAATAATTTACTATAGAAAAGGCAATTCCTGGCGCAATTAAAACTTGCGATAGTAAAAAATTATTTTTTGAATAATTTACTATAGAAAAGGCAATCCCTGGCGGATTTGAAATTTGCGACAGTTGAAAATTATTTTTTTGTAAAATTTACTATAGAAAAGGCAATCCCTGGCGCAATTAAAACTTGCGATAGTAAAAAATTATTTTTGAATAATTTACTATAGAAAAGGCAATCCCTGGCGGATTTGAATTTAGCGACAGTAAAAAATTATTTTTTGAATAATTTACTATAGAAAAGGCAATCCCTGGCGCAATTAAAATTTGCGACAGTTGAAAATTATTTTTTGAAAAATTTACTGTAGAAAAGGCAATCCCTGGCGCACTTAAAATTTGCGACAGTTGAAAATTATTTTTTGAATAATTTACTATAGAAAAGGCAATCCCTGGCGTATTTAAAATTTGCGACAGTAAAAAATTATTTTTTGAATAATTTACTATAGAAAAGGCAATCCCTGGCGGATTTGAAATTTGCGACAGTAGAAAATTATTTTTTGAATAATTTACTATAGAAAAGGCAATCCCTGGCGTAATTAAAATTTGCGACAGTAAAAAATTATTTTTTGAATAATTTACTGTAGAAAAGGCAATCCCTGGCGCAATTAAAATTTGCGACAGTATAAAATTATTTTTTGAATAATTTACTATAGAAAAGGCAATCCCTGGCGGATTTGAAATTTGCGACAGTAAAAAATTATTTTTTGAATAATTTACTATAGAAAAGGCAATCCCTGGCGGATTTGAAATTTGCGACAGTTGAAAATTATTTTTTGAATAATTTACTATAGAAAAGGCAATCCCAGGCGTAATTAAAATTTGCGATAGTTGAAAATTATTTTTTGAATAATTTACTATAGAAAAGGCAATCCCTGGCGTAATTAAAACTTCCGATAGTAAAAAATTATTTTTTGAATAATTTACTATAGAAAAGGCAATCCCTGGCGTAATTAAAATTTTCGA
This sequence comes from Dioctria linearis, assembly GCA_963930735.1. Classification (NCBI taxonomy): domain Eukaryota; kingdom Metazoa; phylum Arthropoda; class Insecta; order Diptera; family Asilidae; genus Dioctria; species Dioctria linearis. The sequence goes on along the minus strand of CAWVNZ010000081.1, from coordinate 173,954 downwards.
CAGTAAAAAATTATTATTTGAATAATTTACTATAGAAAAGGCAATCCCTGGCGTAATTAAAATTTGCGACAGTATAAAATTATTTTTTGAATAATTTACTATAGAAAAGGCAATCCCTGGCGGATTTGAAATTTGCGACAGTAGAAAAATATTTTTTGAATAATTTACTATAGAAAAGGCAATCCCTGGCGTAATTAAAATTTGCGACAGTAAAAAATTATTTCTTGAATAATTTACTGTAGAAAAGGCAATCCCTGGCGCAATTAAAATTTGCGACAGCATAAAATTATTTTTTGAATAATTTACTATAGAAAAGGCAATCCCTGGCGGATTTGAAATTTGCGACAGTTGAAAATTATTTTTTGAATAATTTACTATAGAAAGGCAATCCCTGGCGGATTTGAAATTTGCGACAGTTGAAAATTATTTTTTGAATAATTTACTATAGAAAAGGCAATCCCTGGCGTATTTAAAATTTGCGACAGTAAAAAATTATTTTTTGAATAATTTACTGTAGAAAAGGCAATCCCTGGCGCAATTAAAATTTGCGACAGTTGAAAATTATTTTTTGAATAATTTACTATAGAAAAGGCAATCCCTGGCGTAATTAAAATTTGCGACAGTAAAAAATTATTTTTTGAATAATTTACTATAGAAAAGGCAATCCCTGGCGCAATTAAAACTTGCGATAGTAAAAAATTATTTTTTGAATAATTTACTATAGAAAAGGCAATCCCTGGCGGATTTGAAATTTGCGACAGTAGAAAATTATTTTTTGAATAATTTATTATAAAAAAGGCAATCCCTGGCGTAATTAAAATTTGCGACAGTAAAAAATTATTTTTTGAATAATTTACTGTAGAAAAGGCAATCCCTAGCCCAATTAAAACTTGCGATAGGTAAAAATTATTTTTTGAATAATTTACTATAGAAAAGGCAATCCCTGGCGGATTTGAAATTTGCGACAGTAAAAAATTATTTTTTGAATAATTTACTATAGAAAAGGCAATCCCTGGCGGATTTGAAATTTGCGACAGTTGAAAATTATTTTTTGAAAAGTTTACTATAGAAAAGGCAATCCCTGGCGTAATTAAAATTTGCGACAGTAAAAAATTATTTTTTGAATAATTTACTATAGAAAAGGCAATCCCTGGCGCAATTAAAACATGCGATAGTAAAAAATTATTTTTTGAATAATTTACTATAGAAAAGGCAATCCCTGGCGGATTTGAAATTTGCGACAGTAAAAAATAATTTTTTGAATAATTTACTATAGAAAAGGCAATCCCTGGCGGATTTGAAATTTGCGACAGTTGAAAATTATTTTTTGAATAATTTACTATAGAAAAGGCAATCCCTGGCGTAATTAAAATTTGCGACAGTAGAAAATTATTTTTTGAATAATTTACTATAGAAAAGGCAATCCCTGGCGTAATTAAAATTTTCGACAGTAAAAAATTATTTTTTGAATAATTTACTATAGAAAAGGCAATCCCTGGCGTAATTAAAATTTGCGACAGTATAAAATTATTTTTTGAATTATTTACTATAGAAAAGGCAATCCCTGGCGGATTTGAAATTTGCGACAGTATAAAATTATTTTTTGAATAATTTACTATAGAAAAGGCAATCCCTGGCGGATTTGAAATTTGCGACAGTAAAAAATTATTTTTTGAATAATTTACTATAGAAAAGGCAATCCCTGGCGTAATTAAAATTTGAGACAGTTGAAAATAATTTTTTGAAAAGTTTACTATAGAAAAGGCAATCCCTGGCGTAATTAAAATTTGCGACAGTATAAAATTATGTTTTGAATAATTTACTATAGAAAAGGCAATCCCTGGCGGTATTTGAAATTCGCGACAGTAGAAAATTATTTTTTGAATAATTTACTATAGAAAAGGCAATCCCTGGCGTAATTAAAATTTGCGACAGTAAAAAATTATTTTTTGAATAATTTACTATAGGAAAGGCAATCCCTGGCGCAATTAAAACTTGCGATAGTAAAAAATTATATTTTGAATAATTTACTATAGAAAAGGCAATCCCTGGCGCACTTAAAATTTGCGACAGTAAAAAATTATTTTTTGAATAATTTACTATAGAAAAGGCAATCCCTGGCGGATTTGAAATTTGCGACAGTTGAAAATTATTTTTTGAATAATTTACTATAGAAAAGGCAATCCCTGGCGCAATTAAAATTTGCGACAGTATAAAATTATTTTTTGAATAATTTACTATAGAAAAGGCAATCCCTGGCGGATTTGAAATTTGCGACAGTAAAAAATTATTTTTTGAATAATTTACTATAGAAAAGGCAATCCCTGGCGTACTTAAAATTTGCGACAGTTGAAAATTATTTTTTGAAAAGTTTACTATAGAAAAGGCAATCCCTGGCGTAATTAAAATTTGCGACAGTTGAAAATTATTTTTTGAATAATTTACTATAGAAAAGGCAATCCCTGGCGTAATTAAAATTTGCGACAGTTGAAAATTATTTTTTGAATAATTTACTATAGAAAAGGCAATCCCTGGCGCAATTAAAATTTGCGACAGTTGAAACTTATTTTTTGAATAATTTACTATAGAAAAGGCAATCCCTGGCGTAATTAAAATTTGCGACAGTAAAAAATTATTTTTTGAATAATTTACTATAGAAAAGGCAATCCCTGGCGCTATTAAAACTTGCGATAGTAAAAAATTTTTTTTGAATAATTTACTAAAGAAAAGGCAATCCCTGGCGGATTTGAAATTTGCGACAGTTGAAAATTATTTTTTGAATAATTTACTATAGAAAAGGCAATCCCTGGCGTAATTAAAATTTGCGACAGTAGAAAATTATTTTTTGAATAATTTACTATAGAAAAGGCAGTCCCTGGCCTAATTAAAATTTGCGACAGTATAAAATTATTTTTTGAATAATTTACTACAGATAAGGCAATCCCTGGCGCACTTAAAATTTGCGACAGTAAAAAATTATTTTTTGAATAATTTACTATAGAAAAGGCAATCCCTGGCGGATTTGAAATTTGCGACAGTTGAAAATTATTTTTTGAATAATTTACTATACAAAAGGCAATCCCTGGCGGATTTGAAATTTGCGACAGTTGAAAATTATTTTTTGCAAAGTTTACTATAGAAAAGGCAATCCCTGGCGTAATTAAAATTTGCGACAGTATAAAATTATTTTTTGAATGAATTTACTATAGAAAAGGCAATCCCTGGCGTAATTAAAATTTGCGACAGTAGAAAATTATTTTTTGAATAATTTACTATAGAAAAGGCAATCCCTGGCGGATTTGAAATTTGCGACAGTAGAAAATTATTTTTTGGATAATTTACTATAGAAAAGGCAATCCCTGGCGGATTTGAAATTTGCGACAGTTGAAAATTATTTTTTGAATAATTTACTATAGAAAAGGCAATCCCTGGCGCACTTAAAATTTGCGACAGTAAAAAATTATTTTTTGAATAATTTACTATAGAAAAGGCAATCCCTGGCGTAATTAAAATTTGCGACAGTAGAAAATTATTTTTTACAAAATTTACTATAGAAAAGGCAATCCCTGGCGCACTTAAAATTTGCGACAGTTGAAAATTATTTTTTGAATAATTTACTATAGAAAAGGCAATCCCTGGCGGATTTGAAATTTGCGACAGTTGAAAATTATTTTTTGAATAATTTACTATAGAAAAGGCAGTCCCTGGCGTTATTAAAATTTGCGACAGTTGAAATTTTTTTTTGAATAATTTACTATAGAAAAGGCAATCCCTGGCGTAATTAAAATTTGCGACAGTAAAAAATTATTTTTTGAATAATTTACTATAGAAAAGGCAATCCCTGGCGTAATTAAAATTTGCGACAGTTGAAAATTATTTTTTGAATAATTTACTATAGAAAAGGCAATCCCTGGCGTAATTAAAATTTGCGACAGTAGAAAATTATTTTTTGAATAATTTACTATAGAAAAGGCAATCCCTGGCGCAATTAAAATTTGCGATAGTTGAAAATTATTTTTTTGAATAATTTACTATAGAAAAGGCAATCCCTGGCGTAATTAAAATTTGCGACAGTAAAAAATTATTTTTTGAATAATTTACTATAGAAAAGGCAACACCTGGCGTAATTAAAATTTGCGACAGTAAAAAATTATTTTTTGAATAATTTACTATAGAAAAGGCAATCCCTGGCGCAATTAAAACTTGCGATAGTAAAAAATTATTTTTTGAATAATTTACTATAGAAAAGGCAATCCCTGGCGGATTTGAAATTTGCGACAGTTGAAAATTATTTTTTGAATAATTTACTATAGAAAAGGCAATCCCTGTCGGATTTGAAATTTGCGACAGTTGAAAATTATTTTTTGAAAAGTTTACTATAGAAAAGGCAATCCCTGGCGTAATTAAAATTTGCGACAGTTGAAAATTATTTTTTGAAAATTTACTATAGAAAAGGCAATCCCTGGCGCACTTAAAATTTGCGACAGTAAAAAATTACTTTTTGAATAATTTACTATAGAAAAGGCAATCCCTGGCGCACTTAAAATTTGCGACAGTAAAAAATTATTTTTTTAATAATTTACTATAGAAAAGGCAATCCCTGGCGTAATTAAAATTTGCGACAGTATAAAATTATTTTTTGAATAATTTACTATAGAAAAGGCAATCCCTGGGATATTTAAAATTTGCGACAGTAAAAAATTAATATTTTGAAAAATTTACTGTAGAAAAGGCAATCCCTGGCGCAATTAAAACTTGCGATAGTAAAAAATTATTTTTTGAATAATTTACTATAGAAAAGGCAATCCCTGGCGGATTTGAAATTTGCGACAGTTGAAAATTATTTTTTTGCAATATTTACTATAGAAAAGGCAATCCCTTGCGCAATTAAAACTTGTGATAGTAAAAAATTATTTTTTGAATAATTTACTATAGAAAAGGCAATCCCTGGTGGATTTGAAATTTGCGACAGTAAAAAATTATTTTTTGAATAATTTACTATAGAAAAGGCAATCCCTGGCGTAATTAAAATTTGCGACAGTAGAAAATAATTTTTTGAATAATTTACTATAGAAAAGGCAATCCCTGGGATATTTAAAATTTGCGACAGTTAAAAATTATTTTTTGATTAATTTACTATAGAAAAGGCAATACCTGGCGTAATTAAATTTGCGACAGTTGAAAATTATTTTTTGATTAATTTACTATAGAAAAGGCAATCCCTGGCGTAATTAAAATTTGCGACAGTAGAAAATTATTTTTGAAAAGTTTACTATAGAAAAGGCAATCCCTGGCGTAATTAAAATTTGCGACAGTAAAAAAATACTTTTTGCAAAATTTACTGTAGAAAAGGCAATCCCTGGCGCAATTAAAACTTGCGATAGTAAAAAATTATTTTTTGAATAATTTACTATAGAAAAGGCAATCCCTGGCGGATTTGAAATTTGCGACAGTAAAAAATTATTTTTTGAATAATTTACTATAGAAAAGGCAATCCCTGGCGTAATTAAAATTTGCGACAGTAGAAAATTATTTTTTGAAAAGTTTACTATAGAAAGGCAATCCCTGGCGTAATTAAAATTTGCGACAGTAGAAAATTATTTTTTGAATAATTTACTATAGAAAAGGCAATCCCTGGCGTAATTAAAATTTGCGACAGTAGAAAATTTTTTTTGAATAATTTACTATAGAAAAGGCAATCCCTGGCGCACTTAAAATTTGCGACAGTATAAAATTATTTTTTGAATAATTTACTATAGAAAAGGCAATCCCTGGCGCACTTAAAATTTGCGACAGTATAAAATTATTTTTTGAATAATTTACTATAGAAAAGGCAATCCCTGGCGGATTTGAAATTTGCGACAGTAGAAAATTATTTTTTGAATAATTTACTATAGAAAAGGCAATCCCTGGGATATTTAAAATTTGCGACAGTAAAAAATTATTTTTTTGCAAAATTTACTATAGAAAAGGCAATCCCTGGCGTATTTAAAATTTGCGACAGTAAAAAATTATTTTTTGAAAATTTTACTATAGAAAAGGCAATCCCTGGCGGATTTGAAATTTGCGGCAGTAGAAAAAATTTTTTTGAATAATTTACTATAGAAAAGGCAATCCCTGGCGCAATTAAAATTTGCGACAGTAAAAAATTATTTTTTGAATAATTTACTATAGAAAAGGCAATCCCTGGCGTAATTAAAATTTGCGACAGTAGAAAATTATTTTTTGAATAATTTACTATAGAAAAGGCAATCCCTGGGATATTTAAAATTTGCGACAGTAAAAAATTATTTTTTTGCAAAATTTACTATAGGAAAGGCAATCCCTGGCGTATTGAAAATTTGCGACAGTAAAAAATTATTTTTTGAAAAATTTACTATAGAAAAGGCAATCCCTGGCGGATTTGAAATTTGCGGCAGTAGAAAATTATTTTTTGAATAATTTACTATAGAAAAGGCAATCCCTGGCGCAATTAAAATTTGCGACAGTAAAAAATTATTTTTTGAATAATTTACTATATAAAAGGCAATCCGTGGAGTAATTAAAATTTGCGACAGTAGAAAATTATTTTTTGAAAAGTTTACTATAGAAAAGGCAATCCATGGCGTAATTAAAATTTGCGACAGTTGAAAATTATTTTTTGAATAATTTACTATAGAAAAGTCAATCCCTGGCGTATTTAAAATTTGCGACAGTAAAAAATTATTTTTTGAAAAATTTACTATAGAAAAGGCAATCCCTGGCGGATTTGAAATTTGCGGCAGTAGAAAATTATTTTTTGAATAATTTACTATAGAAAAGGCAATCCCTGGCGCAATTAAAATTTGCGACAGTAAAAAATTATTTTTTGAATAATTTACTATAGAAAAGGCAATCCCTGGCGTAATTAAAATTTGCGACAGTAGAAAATTATTTTTTGAATAATTTACTATAGAAAAGGCAATCCCTGGCGTAATTAAAATTTGCGACAGTAGAAAATTATTTTTTGAATAATTTACTATAGAAAAGGCAATCCCTGGCGCGCTTAAAATTTGCGACAGTAAAAAATTATTTTTTGAATAATTTACTATAGAAAAGGCAATCCATGGCGTAATTAAAATTTGCGACAGTAAAAAATTATTTTTTGAATAATTTACTATAGAAAAGGCAATCCCTGGCTTAATTAAAATTTGCGACAGTTGAAAATTATTTTTTGAATAATTTACTATAGAAAAGGCAATCCCTGGCGGATTTGAAATTTGCGACAGTAGAAAATTATTTTTTGAATAATTTACTATAGAAAAGGCAATCCCTGGCGTAATTAAAATTTGCGAAAGTTGAAAATTATTTTTTGAATAATTTACTATAGAAAAGGCAATCCCTGGCGGATTTGAAATTTGCGACAGTAGAAAATTATTTTTTGAATAATTTACTATAGAAAAGTCAATCCCTGGCGTATTTAAAATTTGCGACAGTAAAAAATTATTTTTTGAAAAATTTACTATAGAAAAGGCAATCCCTGGCGGATTTGAAATTTGCGGCAGTAGAAAATTATTTTTTGAATAATTTACTATAGAAAAGGCAATCCCTGGCGCAATTAAAATTTGCGACAATAAAAAATTATTTTTTGAATAATTTACTATAGAAAAGGCAATCCCTGGGGTAATTAAAATTTGCGACAGTAGAAAATTATTTTTTGAATAATTTACTATAGAAAAGGCAATCCTTGGCGAAATTAAAATTTGCGACAGTATAAAATTATTTTTTGAATAATTTACTATAGAAAAGGCAATCCCTGGCGTAATTAAAATTTGCGACAGTTGAAAATTATTTTTTGAATAATTTAGTATAGAAAAGGCAATCCCTGGCGGATTTGAAATTTGCGACAGAAGAAAATTTTTTTTTTGAATAATTTACTATAGAAAAGCAATCCCTGGCGTAATTAAAATTTGCGACAGTTGAAAATTATTTTTTGAATAATTTTCTATAGAAAAGGCAATCCCTGGCGGATTTGAAATTTGCGACAGTAGAAAATTATTTTTTGAATAATTTACTATAGAAAAGTCAATCGCTGGCGTATTTAAAATTTGCGACAGTAAAAAATTATTTTTTGAAAAATTTACTATAGAAATGGCAATCCCTGGCGGATTTGAAATTTGCGGCAGTAGAAAATTATTTTTTGAATAATTTACTATAGAAAAGGCAATCCCTGGCGCAATTAAAATTTGCGACAGTAAAAAATTATTTTTTGAATAATTTACTATAGAAAAGGCAATCCCTGGCGCAATTAAAATTTGCGACAGTAAAAAATTATTTTTTGAATAATTTACTATAGAAAAGGCAATCCCTGGCGTAATTAAAATTTGCGACAGTAGAAAATTATTTTTTGAATAATTTACTATAGAAAAGGCAATCCCTGGCGTAATTAAAATTTGCGACAGTTGAAAATTATTTTTTGAATAATTTACTATAGAAAAGGCAATCCCTGGGGTATTTAAAATTTGCGACAGTAAAAAATTATTTTTTTGCAAAATTTACTATAGAAAAGGCAATCCCTGGCGTATTTAAAATTTGCGACAGTAGAAAATTATTTTTTGAAAAGTTTACTATAGAAAAGGCAATCCCTGGCGCAATTAAAATTTGCGACAGTAAAAAATTATTTTTTGCAAAATTTACTGTAGAAAAGGCAATCCCTGGCGCAATTAAAACTTGCGATAGTAAAAAATTATTTTTTGAATAATTTACTATAGAAAAGGCAATCCCTGGCGCAATTAAAATTTGCGACAGTAAAAAATTATTTTTTGAATAATTTACTATAGAAAAGGCAATCCCTGGCGTAATTAAAATTTGCGACAGTAGAAAATTATTTTTTGAATAATTTACTATAGAAAAGGCAATCCCTGGCGAAATTAAAATTTGCGACAGTATAAAATTATTTTTTGAATAATTTACTATAGAAAAGGCAATCCCTGGCGTAATTAAAATTTGCGACAGTTGAAAATTATTTTTTGAATAATTTAGTATAGGAAAGGCAATCCCTGGCGGATTTGAAATTTGCGACAGAAGAAAATTTTTTTTTGAATAATTTACTATAGAAAAGGCAATCCCTGGCGTAATTAAAATTTGCGACAGTTGAAAATTATTTTTTGAATAATTTACTATAGAAAAGGCAATCCCTGGCGGATTTGAAATTTGCGACAGTAGAAAATTATTTTTTGAATAATTTACTATAGAAAAGTCAATCCCTGGCGTATTTAAAATTTGCAACAGTAAAAAATTATTTTTTGAAAAATTTACTATAGAAAAGGCAATCCCTGGCGGATTTGAAATTTGCGGCAGTAGAAAATTATTTTTTGAATAATTTACTATAGAAAAGGCAATCCCTGGCGCAATTAAAATTTGCGACAGTAAAAAATTATTTTTTGAATAATTTACTATAGAAAAGGCAATCCCTGGCGTAATTAAAATTTGCGAGAGTAGAAAATTATTTTTTGAATAATTTACTATAGAAAAGGCAATCCCTGGCGTAATTAAAATTTGCGACAGTTGAAAATTATTTTTTGAATAATTTACTATAGAAAAGGCAATCCCTGGTGTATTTAAAATTTGCGACAGTAAAAAATTATTTTTTTGCAAAATTTACTATAGAAAAGGCAATCCCTGGCGTATTTAAAATTTGCGACAATAGAAAATTATTTTTGAAAAGTTTACTATAGAAAAGGCAATCCCTGGCGCAATTAAAATTTGCGACAGTAAAAAATTATTTTTTGCAAAATTTACTGTAGAAAAGGCAATCCCTGGCGCAATTAAAACTTGCGATAGTAAAAAATTATTTTTTGAATAATTTACTATAGAAAAGGCAATCCCTGGCGCAATTAAAATTTGCGACAGTAAAAAATTATTTTTTGAATAATTTACTATAGAAAAGGCAATCCCTGGCGTAATTAAAATTTGCGACAGTAGAAAATTATTTTTTGAATAATTTACTATAGAAAAGGCAATCCCTGGCGAAATTAAAATTTGCGACAGTATAAAATTATTTTTTGAATAATTTACTATAGAAAAGGCAATCCCTGGCGTAATTAAAATTTGCGACAGTTGAAAATTATTTTTGAATAATTTAGTATAGAAAAGGCAATCCCTGGCGGATTTGAAATTTGCGACAGAAAAAAAAATTTTTTTTTGAATAATTTACTATAGAAAAGGCAATCCCTGGCGTAATTAAAATTTGCGACAGTTGAAAATTATTTTTTGAATAATTTACTATAGAAAAGGCAATCCCTGGCGGATTTGAAATTTGCGACAGTAGAAAATTATTTTTTGAATAATTTACTATAGAAAAGTCAATCCCTGGCGTATTTAAAATTTGCGACAGTAAAAAATTATTTTTTGAAAAATTTACTATAGAAAAGGCAATCCCTGGCGGATTTGAAATTTGCGGCAGTAGAAAATTATTTTTTGAATAATTTACTATAGAAAAGGCAATCCCTGGCGCAATTAAAATTTGCGACAGTAAAAAATTATTTTTTGAATAATTTACTATAGAAAAGGCAATCCCTGGCGCAATTAAAATTTGCGACAGTAAAAAATTATTTTTTGAATAATTTACTATAGAAAAGGCAATCCCTGGCCTAATTAAAATTTGCGACAGTAGAAAATTATTTTTTGAATAATTTACTATAGAAAAGGCAATCCCTGGCGTAATTAAAATTTGCGACAGTTGAAAATTATTTTTTGAATAATTTACTATAGAAAAGGCAATCCCTGGGGGTATTTAAAATTTGCGACAGTAAAAAATTATTTTTTTGCAAAATTTACTATAGAAAAGGCATTCCCTGGCGTATTTAAAATTTGCGACAGTAGAAAATTATTTTTTGAAAAGTTTACTATAGAAAAGGCAATCCCTGGCGCAATTAAAATTTGCGACAGTAAAAAATTATTTTTTGCAAAATTTACTGTAGAAAAGGCAATCCCTGGCGCAATTAAAACTTGCGATAGTAAAAAATTATTTTTTGAATAATTTACTATAGAAAAGGCAATCCCTGGCGTAATTAAAATTTGCGACAGTAGAAAATTATTTTTTGAATAATTTACTATAGAAAAGGCAATCCCTAGCGTAATTAAAATTTGCGACAGTAGAAAATCATTTTTTGAATAATTTACTATAGAAAAGGCAATCCCGGGCGTAATTAAAATTTGCGACAGTATAAAATTATTTTTTGAATAATTTACTATAGAAAAGGCAATCCCTGGCGTAATTAAAATTTGCGTCAGTTGAAAATTATTTTTTGAATAATTTAGTATAGAAAAGGTAATCCCTGGCGGATTTGAAATTTGCGACAGTAGAAAATTTTTTTTGAATAATTTACTATAGAAAAGGCAATCCCTGGCGTAATTAAAATTTGCGACAGTTGAAAATTATTTTTTGAATAATTTACTATAGAAAAGGCAATCCCTGGCGGATTTGAAATTTGCGACAGTAGAAAATTATTTTTTGAATAATTTACTATAGAAAAGGCAATCCCTGGCGTAATTAAAATTTGCGACAGTTGAAAATTATTTTTTGAATAATTTACTATAGAAAAGGCAATCCCTGGGATATTTAAAATTTGCGACATTAAAAAATTATTTTTTTGCAAAATTTACTATAGAAAAGGCAATCCCTGGCGTATTTAAAATTTGCGACAGTAAAAAATTATTTTTTTAAAAATTTACTATATAAAAGGCAATCCCTGGCGGATTAGAAATTTGCGACAGTAGAAAATTATTTTTTGAATAATTTACTATAGAAAAGGCAATCCCTGCCACAATTAAAATTTGCGACAGTAAAAAATTATTTTTTGAATAATTTGCTATAGAAAAGGCAATCCCTGGCGTAATTAAAATTTGCGGCAGTAGAAAATTATTTTTTGAATAATTGACTATAGAAAAGGCAATCCCTGGCGTAATTAAAATTTGCGACATTAGAAAATTATTTTTTGAATAATTTACTATAGAAAAGGCCATCCCTGGCGCACTTAAAATTTGCGACAGTAAAAAATTATTTTTTGAATATTTTACTATAGAAAAGGCAATCCCTGGCGTAATTAAAATTTGCGACAGTAGAAAATTATTTTTTGAATAATTTACTATAGAAAAGGCAATCCCTGGTGTAATTAAAATTTGCGACAATAGAAAATCATTTTTTGAATAATTTACTATAGAAAAGGCAATCCCTGGCGCAATTAAAATTTGCGACAGTAGAAAATTATTTTCTGAATAATTTACTATAGAAAAGGCAATCCCTGGCGCAATTAAAATTTGTGACAGTAGAAATTTATTTTTTGAATAATTTACTATAGGAAAGGCAATCCCTGGCGTAATTAAAATTTGCGACAGTAGAAAATTATTTTTTGAATAATTTACTATAGAAAAGGCAATCCCTGGCGTAATTAAAATTTGCGACAGTAAAAAATTATTTTTTGAATAATTTACTATAGAAAAGGCAATCCCTGGGATATTTAAAATTTGCGACAGTAGAAAATTATTTTTTGAATAATTTACTATAGAAAAGGCAATCCCTGGCGTAATTATAATTTGCGACAGTAGAAATTTATTTTTTGAATAGTTTACTATAGAAAAGGCAATCCCTGGCGTAATTAAAATTTGCGACAGTAGAAAATTATTTTTTGAATAATTTACTATATAAAAGGCAATCCCTGGCGTATTTAAAATTTGCGACAGTAGAAAATTATTTTTTGAATAATTTACTATAGAAAAGGCAATCCCTGGCGCAATTAAAACTTGCGATAGTAAAAAATTATTTTTTGAATAATTTACTAAAGAAAAGGCAATCCCTGGCGTAATTAAAATTTGCGACAGTATAAAATTAATTTTTGAAAAATTTACTACTTAAAAGGCAATCCCTGGCGTAATTAAAATTTGCGACAGTATAAAATTATTTTTGGAATAAATTACTATAGAAAAGGCAATCCCTGGCGCAATTAAAACTTGCGATAGTAAAAAATTATTTTTTGAATAATTTACTGTAGAAAAGGCAATCCCTAGCGCAATTAAAATTTGCGACAGTATAAAATTATTTTTTGAATAATTTACTATAGAAAAGGCAATCGCTGGCGTAATTAAATTTTGCGACAGTATAAAATTAATTTTTGAAAAATTTACTATATAAAAGGCAATCCCTGGCGTAATTAAAATTTGCGACAGTAGAAAATTATTTTTTGAATAATTTACTGTAGAAAAGGCAATCCCTGGCGCAATTAAAACTTGCGATAGTAAAAAATAATTTTTTGAATAATTTACTATAGAAAAGGCAATCCCTGGCGTAATTAAAATTTGCGACAGTAGAAAATTATTTTTTGAATAATTTACTATAGAAAAGGCAATCCCTGGCGCAATTAAAATTTGCGACAGTAGAAAATTATTTTATGAATAATTTACTATAGAAAAGGCAATCCCTGGCGCAATTAAAATTTGCGACAGTAGAAAATTATTTTTTGAATAATTTACTATAGAAAAGGCAATCCCTGGCGTAATTAAAATTTGCGACAGTTGAAAATTATTTTTTGAATAATTTACTATAGAAAAGGCAATCCCTGGCGCAATTAAAATTTGCGACAGTAAAAAATTATTTTCTGAATAATTTACTACAGAAAAGGCAATCCCTGGGATATTTAAAATTTGCGACAGTAGAAAATTATTTTTTAAATAATTTACTATAGAAAAGGCAATCCCTGGCGCAATTAAAATTTGCGACAGTAGAAAATTATTTTTTGAATAATTTACTATAGAAAGGGCAATCCCTGGCGTAATTAAAATTTGCGACAGTAGAAAATTATTTTTTGAATAATTTACTATATAAAAGGCAATCCCTGGCGCAATTAAAAATTGCGACAGTTGAAAATTATTTTTTGAATAATTTACTATAGAAAAGGCAATCCCTGGCGCAATTAAAACTTGCGATAGTAAAAAATTATTTTTTGAATAATTTACTATAGAAAAGGCAATCCCTGGCGTAATTAAAATGTGCGACAGTATAAAATTATTTTTTGAATAATTTACTATAGAAAAGGCAATCACTGGCGTAATTAAATTTTGCGACAGTATAAAATTAATTTTTGAAAAATTTACTATATAAAAGGCAATCCCTGGCGTAATTAAAATTTGCGACAGTTGAAAATTATTTTTTGAATAATTTACTGTAGAAAAGGCAATCCCTGGCGCAATTAAAACTTGCGATAGTAAAAAATTATTTTTTGAATAATTTACTATAGAAAAGGCAATCCCTGGCGCACTTAAAATTTGCGACCGTAGTAAATTATTTTTTGAATAATTTACTATAGAAAAGGCAATCCCTGGCGCACTTAAAATTTGCGACAGTAAAAAATTATTTTTTGAATAATTTACTATAGAAAAGGCAATCCCTGGCGCAATTAAAATTTGCGACAGTATTAAATTATTTTTTGAAAAATTTACTATAGAAAAGGCAATCCCTGGTGTAATTAATATTTGCGACAGTATAAAATTATTTTTTGAATAATTTACTATAGAAAAGGCAATCCCTGGCGCACTTAAAATTTGCGACAGTATAAAATTATTTTTTGAATAATTTACTATAGAAAAGGCAATCCCTGGCGTAATTAAAATTTGCGACAGTATAAAATTATTTTTTGAATAATTTACTATAGAAAAGGCAATCCCTGGCGCAATTAAAATTTGCGACAGTAGAAAATTATTTTTTGAATAATTTACTATAGAAAAGGCAATCCCTGGCGTAATTAAAATTTGCGACAGTAGAAAATTATTTTTTGAATAATTTACTATAGAAAAGGTAATCCCTGGCATAATTAAAATTTGCGACAGTTGAAAATTATTTTTTGAATAATTTACTATAGAAAAGGCAATCCCTGGCGTAATTAAAATTTGCGACAGTAAAAAATTATTTTTTGAATAATTTACTGTAGAAAAGGCAATCCCTGGCGCAATTAAAATTTGCGACAGTAAAAAATTATTTTTTGAATAATTTACTATAGAAAAAGCAATCCCTGGCGCACTTAAAATTTGCGACAGTAGAAAATTATTTTTTGAATAATTTACTATAGAAAAGGCAATCCCTGGGATATTTAAAATTTGCGACAGTAAAAAATTATTTTTTGAATAATTTACTATAGAAAAGGCAATCCCTGGGATATTTAAAATTTGCGACAGTAGAAAATTATTTTTTGAATAATTTACTATATAAAAGGCAATCCCTGGCGTAATTAAAATTTGCGACAGTAGAAAATTATTTTTTGAATAATTTACTATAGAAAAGGCAATCCCTGGCGTAATTAAAATTTGCGACAGTAGAAAATTTTTTTTTGAATAATTTACTATAGAACAGGCAATCCCTGGCGCAATTAAAATTTGCGACAGTAAAAAATTATTTTTTGCAAAATTTACTATAGAAAAGGCAATCCCTGGCGTAATTAAAATTTGCGACAGTAGAAAATAATTTTTTGAAAAGTTTACTATAGAAAAGGCAATCCCTGGGATATTTAAAATTTGCGACAGTAGAAAATTATTTTTTGAATAATTTACTATAGAAAAGGCAATCCCTGGCGCAATTAAAATTTGCGACAGTAGAAAATTATTTTGTGAGAAATTTACTATAGAAAAGCAATCCCAGGGATATTTAAAATTTGCGACAGTAGAAAATTATTTTTTGAAAAGTTTACTATAGAAAAGGCAATCCCTGCCGCAATTAAAATTTGCGACAGTAAAAAATTATTTTTTGAATAATTTACTATAGAAAGGGAAATCCCTGGCGTAATTAAAACTTGCGATAGTAAAAAATTATTTTTTGAATAATTTACTATAGAAAAGTCAATCCCTGGCGTAATTAAAATTTGCGACAGTTGAAAATTATTTTTTGAATAATTTACTATAGAAAAGGCAATCCCTGGCGCAATTAAAATTTGCGACAGTAAAAAATTATTTTTTGAATAATGTACTATAGAAAAGGCAATCCCTGGCGTAATTAAAATTTGCGACAGTAAAAAATTATTTTTTGAATAATTTACTATATAAAAGGCAATCCCTGGCGTAATTAAAATTTGCCACAGTAGAAAATTATTTTTTGAATAATTTACTGTAGAAAAGGCAATCCCTGGCGCAATTAAAACTTGCGACAGTAGAAAATTATTTTTTGAATAATTTACTGTAGAAAAGGCAATCCCTGGCGCAATTAAAACTTGCGATAGTAAAAAATTATTTTTTGAATAATTTACTATAGAAAAGGCAATCCCTGGCGCACTTAAAATTTGCGACAGTAGAAAATTATTTTTTGAATAATTTACTATAGAAAAGGCAATCCCTGGCGCACTTAAATTTTGCGACAGTAGAAAATTATTTTTTGAATAATTTACTATAGAAAAGACAATCCCTGGCGTAATTAAAATTTGCGACAGTTGAAAATTATTTTTTGAATAATTTACTATATAAAAGGCAATTCCTGGCGCACTTAAAATTTGCGACAGTAAAAAATTATTTTTTGAATAATTTACTATAGAAAAGGCAATCCCTGGCGCAAATAAAATTTCCGATAGTAGAAAATTATTTTTTGAATAATTTACTGTAGAAAAGGCAATCCCTGGCGCAATTAAAATTTGCGACAGTATAAAATTATTTTTTGAATAATTTACTATAGAAAAGGCAATCCCTGGGATATTTAAAATTTGCGACAGTAAAAAATTATTTTTTGAATAATTTACTATAGAAAAGGCAAGCCCTGGCGTAATTAAAATTTGCGACAGTAGAAAATTATTTTTTGAATAATTTACTATAGAAAAGGCAATCCCTGGCGCAATTAAAATTTGCGACAGTAGAAAATTATTTTTTGAATAATTTACTGTAGAAAAGGCAATCCCTGGCGCAATTAAAATTTGCGACAGTATAAAATTATTTTTTGAATAATTTACTATAGAAAAGGCAATCCCTGGCGCAATTAAAATTTGCGACAGTTGAAAATTATTTTTTGAATAATTTACTATAGAAATGTCAATCCCTGGCGCAATTAAAATTTGCGACAGTTGAAAATTATTTTTTGAATAATTTACTATAGAAAAGGCAATCCCTGGCGTATTTAAAATTTTCGACAGTAAAAAATTATTTTTTGAATATTTTACTATTGAAAAGGCAATCCCTGGCGTATTTAAAATTTGCGACAGTAAAAAATTAATTTTTGAAAAATTTACTGTAGAAAAGGCAATCCCTGGCGCAATTAAAATTTGCGACAGTAGAAAATTATTTTTTGAAAAATTTACTGTAGAAAAGGCAATCCCTGGCGCAATTAAAATTTGCGACAGTAGAAAATTATTTTTTGAATAATTTACTATACAAAAGGCAATCCCTGGCGCAATTAAAATTTGCGACAGTAAAAAATTATTTTTTGCAAAATTTACTATAGAAAAGGCAATCCCTGGCGCACTTAAAATTTGCGACAGTAAAAAATTATTTTTTGAATAATTTACTATAGAAAAGACAATCCCTGGCGTAATTAAAATTTGCGACAGTAGAAAATTATTTTTTGAATAATTTACTATAGAAAAGGCAATCCCTAGCGTATTTAAAATTTGCGACAGTAAAAAATTATTTTTTGAATAATTTACTATAGAAAAGGCAATACCTGGTGCACTTAAAATTTGCGACAGTAAAAAATTATTTTTTGAATAATTTACTATAGAAAAGGCAATCCCTGGCGTTTTTAAAATTTGCGACAGTATAAAATTATTTTTTGAATAATTTACTATAGAAAAGGCAATCCCTGGCGCACTTAAAATTTGCGACAGTATAAAATTAATTTTTGAAAAATTTACTATAGAAAAGGCAATCCCTGGCGTAATTAAAATTTGCGACATTATAAAATTATTTTTTGAATAATTTACTATAGAAAAGGCAATCCCTGGCGTAATTAAAATTTGCGAGAGTAGAAAATTATTTTTTGAATAATTTACTATAGAAAAGGCAATCCCTGGGATATTTAAAATTTGCGACAGTAGAAAATTATTTTTTGAATAATTTACTATAGAAAAAGGCAATCCCTGGCGTAATTAAAATTTGCGACAGTTGAAAATTATTTTTTGAATAATTTACTATAGAAAAGGCAATCCCTGGCGCACTTAAAATTTGCGACAGTATAAAATTAATTTTTGAAAAATTTACTATAGAAAAGGCAATCCCTGTCATATTTAAAATTTGCGACAGTAGAAAATTATTTTTTGAATAATTTACTATAGAAAAGGCAATGCCTGGCGTAATTAAAATTTGCGACAGTTGAAAATTATTTTTTGAATAATTTACTATAGAAAAGGCAATCCCTGGCGCACTTAAAATTTGCGACAGTAAAAAATTATTTTTTGAATAATTTACTATAGAAAAGGCAATCCCTGGCGCACTTAAAATTTGCGACAGTAGAAAATTATTTTTTGAATAATTTACTATAGAAAAGGCAATCCCTGGCGCACTTAAAATTTGCGACAGTAAAAAATTATTTTGTGAGAAATTTACTATAGAAAAGGCAATCCCTGGCGCAATTAAAATTTGCGACAGTAAAAAATTATTTTTTGCAAAATTTACTATAGAAAAGGCAATTCCTGGCGCACTTAAAATTTGCGACAGTAGAACATTATTTTTTGAATAATTTACTATAGAAAAGGCAATCCCTTGCGCACTTAAAATTTGCGACAGTATAAAATTATTTTTTGCAAAATTTACTATAGAAAAGGCAATACCTGGCGTAATTAAAATTTGCGACAGTATAAAATTATTTTTTGAATAATTTACTATAGAAAAGGCAATCCCTGGCGCAATTAAAATTTGCGACAGTAGAAAATTATTTTTTGAATAATTTACTATAGAAAAGGCAATTCCTGGCGTAATTAAAATTTGCGACAGTTGAAAATTATTTTTTGAATAATTTACTATAGAAAAGGCAATCCGTGGCGCACTTAAAATTTGCGACAGTAGAAAATTATTTTTTGAATAATTTACTATAGAAAAGGCAATACCTGGCGCACTTAAAATTTGCGACAGTAGAAAATTATTTTTTGAATAATTTACTATAGAAAAGGCAATCCCTGGCGCACTTAAAATTTGCGACAGTAAAAAATTATTTTTTGAATAATTTACTATAGAAAAGGCAATCCCTGGCGCAATTAAAATTTGCGACAGTATAAAATTATTTTTTGAATAATTTACTATAGAAAAGGCAATCCCTGGCGTAATTAAAATTTGCGACAGCAGAAAATTATTTTTTGAATAATTTACTATAGAAAAGGCAATCCCTGGCCTATTTAAAATTTGCGACAGTAAAAAATTATTTTTTGAATAATTTACTATAGAAAAGGCAATCCCAGGCGTATTTAAAATTTGCGACAGTAAGAAATTAATTTGTGAGAAATTTACTATAGAAAAGGCAATCCCTGGGATATTTAAAATTTGCGACAGTAGAAAATAATTTTTTGAAAAATTTACTATAGAAAAGGCAATCCTTGGCGTAATTAAAATTTGCGACAGTATAAAATTATTTTTTGAATAATTTACTATAGAAAAGGCAATCCCTGGCGTAATTAAAATTTGCGACAGTTGAAATTTATTTTTTGAATAATTTACTATAGAAAAGGCAATCCCTGGCGCACTTAAAATTTGCGACAGTAAAAAATTATTTTTTGAATAATTTACTATAGAAAAGCAATCCCTGGCGCACTTAAAATCTGCGACAGTAGAAAATTATTTTTTGAATAATTTACTATAGAAAAGGCAATCCCTGGCGCACTTAAAATTTGCGACAGTATAAAATTAATTTTTGACAAATTTACTATAGAAAAGGCAATCCCTGGCGTAATTAAAATTTGCGACAGTATAAAATTATTTTTTGAATAATTTACTATAGAAAAGGCAATCCCTGGCGTAATTAAAATTTGCGACAGTAGAAAATTATTTTTTGAATAATTTACAATAGAAAAGGCAATCCCTGGGATATTTAAAATTTGCGACAGTAGAAAATTATTTTTTGAATAATTTACTATAGAAAAGGCAATCCCTGGCGTAATTAAAATTAGCGACAGTTGAAAATTATTTTTTGAATAATTTACTATAGAAAAGGCAATCCCTGGCGCACTTAAAATTTGCGACAGTATAAAATTAATTTTTGAAAAATTTACTATAGAAAAGGCAATCCCTGGGATATTTAAAATTTGCGACAGTAGAAAATTATTTTTGGAATAATTTACTATAGAAAAGGCAATCCCTGGCGTAATTAAATTTGCGACAGTTGAAAATTATTTTTTGAATAATTTACTATAGAAAAGGCAATCCCTGGCGCACTTAAAATTTGCGACAGTAAAAAATTATTTTTTGAATAATTTACTATAGAAAAGGCAATCCCAGGCGCACTTAAAATTTGCGACAGTAGAAAATTCTTTTATTGAATAATTTACTATAGAAAAGGCAATCCCTGGCGCACTTAAAATTTGCGACAGTAAAAAATTATTTTGTGAGAAATTTACTATAGGAAAGGCAATCCCTGGCGCAATTAAAATTTGCGACAGTAAAAAATTATTTTTTGCCAAATTTACTATAGAAAAGGCAATCCCTGGCGCACTTAAAATTTGCGACAGTAGAAAATTATTTTTTGAATAATTTACTATAGAAAGGCAATCCCTGGCGCACTTAAAATTTGCGACAGTATAAAATTATTTTTTGCAAAATTTACTATAGAAAAGGCAATCCCTGGCGTAATTAAAATTTGCGACAGTATAAAATTTATTTTTTGAATAATTTACTATAGAAAAGGCAATCCCTGGCGCAATTAAAATTTGCGACAGTAGAAAATTATTTTTTGAATAATTTACTATAGAAAAGGCAATCCCTGGCGTAATTAAAATTTGCGACAGTTGAAAATTATTTTTTGAATAATTTACTATAGAAAAGGCAATCCATGACGCACTTAAAATTTGCGACAGTAGAAAATTATTTTTTGAATAATTTACTATAGAAAAGGCAATCCCTGGCGCACTTAAAATTTGCGACAGTAGAAAATTATTTTTTGAATAATTTACTATAGAAAAGGCAATCCCTGGCGCACTTAAAATTTGCGACAGTAAAAAATTATTTTTTGAATAATTTACTATAGAAAAGGCAATCCCTGGCGCAATTAAAATTTGCGACAGTATAAAATTATTTTTTGAATAATTTACTATAGAAAAGGCAATCCCTGGCGTAATTAAAATTTGCGACAGTAGAAAATTATTTTTTGAATAATTTACTATAGAAAAGGCAATCCCTGGCGTATTTAAAATTTGCGACAGTAAAAAATTATTTTTTGAATAATTTACTATAGAAAAGGCAATCCCTGGCGTATTTAAAATTTGCGACAGTAAGAAATTAATTTGCGAGAAATTTACTATAGAAATGTCAATCCCTGGAATATTTAAAATTTGCGACAGTAGAAAATTATTTTTTGAAAAATTTACTATAGAAAAGGCAATCCCTGGCGTAATTAAAATTTGCGACAGTATAAAATTATTTTTTGAATAATTTACTATAGAAAAGGCATTCCCTGGCGCACTTAAAATTTGCGACAGTAAAAAATTATTTTTTGAATAATTTACTATAGAAAAGGCAATCCCTGGCGCACTTAAAATTTGCGACAGTTGAAAATTATTTTTTTAATAATTTACTATAGAAAAGGCAATCCCTGGCGCACTTAAAATTTGCGACAGTAAAAAATTATTTTTTGAATAATTTACTATAGAAAAGGCAATCCCTGGCGTAATTAAAATTTGCGACAGTAAAAAATTATTTTTTGAATAATTTACTATAGAAAAGGCAATCCCTGGCGCAATTAAAATTTGCGTCAGTTGAAAATTATTTTTTGAATAATTTACTATAGAAAAGGCAATCCCTGGGATATTTAAAATTTGCGACAGTAAAAAATTATTTTTTGAATAATTTACAATAGAAAAGGCAACCCCTGCCGTAATTAAAATTTGCGACAGTAGAAAATTATTTTTTGAATAATTTACTATAGAAAAGGCAATCCCTGGCGTAATTAAAATTTGCGACAGTAAAAAATTATTTTCTGAATAATTTACTATAGAAAAGGCAATCCCTGGCGCACTTAAAATTTGCGACAGTAGAAAATTATTTTTTGAATAATTTACTATAGAAAAGGCAATCCCTGGCGCAATTAAAATTTGCGACAGTAAAAAATTATTTTTTGCAAAATTTACTATAGAAAAGGCAATCCCTGGCGTAATTAAAATTTGCGACAGTAGAAAATTATTTTTTGAATAATTTACTATAAAAAAGGCAATCCCTGGCGCAATTAAAATTTGCGACAGTAAAAAATTATTTTTTGCAAAATTTAATATAGAAAAGGCAATCCCTGGCGTAATTAAAATTTGCGACAGTAGAAAATTATTTTTTGAATAATTTACTATAAAAAAGGCAATCCCTGGCGCAATTAAAATTTGCGACAGTAAAAAATTATTTTTTGCAAAATTTACTATAGAAAAGGCAATCGATGGCGCAATTAAAATTTGCGACAGTAGAAAATTATTTTTTGAATAATTTACTATAGAAAAGGCAATCCCTGGCGTAATTAAAATTTGCGACAGTAGAAAATTATTTTTTGAATAATTTACTATAGAAAAGGCAATCACTGGCGTATTTAAAATTTGCGACAGTAGAAAATTATTTTTTGAAAAATTTACTGTAGAAAAGGCAATCCCTGCCGTAATTAAAATTTGCGACAGTAAAAAATTATTTTTTGAATAATTTACTATAGAAAAGGCAATCCCTGGCGTAATTAAAATTTGCGACAGTAGAAAATTATTTTTTGAATAATTTACTACAGAAAAGGCAATCCCTGGTGTAATTAAAATTTGCGACAGTATAAAATTATTTTTTGAATAATTTACTATAGAAAAGGCAATCTCAGGCGTAATTAAAATTTGCGAAAGTAAAAAATTATCTTTTGAATAATTTACTATAGAAAAGGCAATCCCTGGCGTATTTAAAATTTGCGACAGTAAGAAATTAATTTGTGAGAAATTTACTATAGAAAAGGCAATCCCTGGGATATTTAAAATTTGCGACAGTAGAAAATTATTTTTTGCAAAATTTACTATACAAAAGGCAATCGATGGCGCAATTAAAATTTGCGACAGTAGAAAATTATTTTTTGAATAATTTACTATAGAAAAGGCAATCCCTGGCGTAATTAAAATTTGCGACAGTAGAAAATTATTTTTTGAATAATTTACTATAGAAAAGGCAATCACTGGCGTATTTAAAATTTGCGACAGTAGAAAATTATTTTTTGAAAAATTTACTATAGAAAAGGCAATCCCTGGTGTAATAAAAATTTGCGACAGTATAAAATTATTTTTTGAATAATTTACTATAGAAAAGGCAATCCCTGGCGCACTTAAAATTTGCGACAGTAGAAAATTATTTTTTGAATAATTTACTATAGAAAAGGCAATCCCTGGCGCAATTAAAATTTGCGACAGTAGAAAATTATTTTTTGAAAAATTTACTATAGAAAAGGCATTCCCTGGCGCACTTAAAATTTGCGACAGTAAAAAATTATTTTTTGAATAATTTACTATAGAAAAGGCAATCCCTGGCGCAATTAAAATTTGCGACAGTATAAAATTATTTTTTGAATAATTTACTATAGAAAAGGCAATCCCTGGCGTAATTAAAATTTGCGACAGTAGAAAATTATTTTTTAATAATTTACTATAGAAAAGGCAATACCTGGCGCAATTAAAATTTGCGACAGTAAAAAATTATTTTTTGAATAATTTACTATAGAAAAGGCAATCCCTGGGATATTTAAAATTTGCGACAGTAAAAAATTATTTTTTGAAAATTTTACTATAGAAAAGGCAATCCCTGGCGTAATTAAAATTTGCGACAGTATAAAATTATTTTTTGAATAATTTACAATAGAAAAGGCAATCCCTGGCGCAATTAAAATTTGCGACAGTAGAAAATTATTTTTTGAAAAGTTTACTATAGAAAAGGCAATCCCTGGCGCACTTAAAATTTGCGACAATAAGAAATTAATTTGTGAGAAATTTACTATAGAAAAGGCAATCCCTGGGATATTTAAAATTTGCGACAGTAGAAAATTATTTTTTGAAAAATTTACTATAGAAAAGGCAATCCCTGGCGTAATTAAAATTTGCGAAAGTAAAAAATTATTTTTTTGAATAATTTACTATAGAAAAGGCAATCCCTGGCGTATTTAAAATTTGCGACAGTAAGAAATTAATTTGTGAGAAATTTACTATAGAAAAGGCAATCCCTGGGATATTTAAAATTTGCGACAGTAGAAAATTATTTTTTGAAAAATTTACTATAGAAAAGGCAATCCCTGGCGTAATTAAAATTTGCGACAGTAGAAAATTATTTTTTGAATAATTTACTATAGAAAAGGCAATCCCTGGGATATTTACAATTTGCGACAGTAGAAAATTATTTTTTGAATAATTTACTATAGAAAAGGCAATCCCTGGCGCAATTAAAATTTGCGACAGTAAAAAATTATTTTGTGAGAAATTTACTATAGAAAAGGCAATCCCTGGCGCAATTAAAATTTGCGACAGTAGAAAATTATTTTTTGAATAATTTACTATAGAAAAGGCAATCCCTGGCGCAATTAAAATTTGCGACAGTAAAAAATTATTTTTTGAAAAATTTACTGTAGAAAAGGCAATCCCTGGCGCAATTAAAATTTGCGACAGTAGAAAATTATTTTTTGAATAATTTACTATAGAAAAGGCAATCCCTGTAGCAATTAAAATTTGCGACAGTAAAAAATTATTTTTTGCAAAATTTACTATAGAAAAGGCAATCACTGGCGTAATTAAAATTTGCGACAGTAGAAAATTATTTTTTGAATAATTTACTATAGAAAAGGCAATCCCTGGCGCAATTAAAATTTGCGACAGTAAAAAATTATTTTTTGAAAAATTTACTGTAGAAAACGCAATCCCTGGCGCAATTAAAATTTGCGACAGTAGAAAATTATTTTTTGAATAATTTACTATAGAAAAGGCAATCCCTGGCGTAATTAAAATGTGCGACAGTAGAAAATTATTTTTTGAATAATTTACTATAGAAAAGGCAATCCCTGGCGCAATTAAAATTTGCGACAGTAAAAAATTATTTTTTGCAAAATTTACTATAGAAAAGGCAATCCCTGGCGCAATTAAAATTTGCGACAATAGAAAATTATTTTTTGAATAATTTACTATAGAAAAGGCAATCCCTGTCGTAATTAAAATTTGCGACAGTAGAAAATTATTTTTTGAATAATTTACTATAGAAAAGGCAATCCCTGGCGTATTTAAAATTTGCGACAGTAGAAAATTATTTTTTGAAAAATTTACTGTAGAAAAGGCAATCCCTGGGATATTTAAAATTTGCGACAGTAGAAAATTATTTTTTGAATAATTTACTATAGAAAAGGCAATCCCTGGCGTAATTAAAATTTGCGACAGTAAAAAATTATTTTTTGAATAATTTACTATAGAAAAGGCAATCCCTGGCGTAATTAAAATTTGCGAAAGTAGAAAATTATTTTTTGAATAATTTACTATAGAAAAGGCAATCCCTGGCGTAATTAAAATTTGCGACAGTATAAAATTATTTTTTGAATAATTTACTATAGAAAAGGCAATCCCTGGCGCAATTAAAATTTGCGACAGTAAAAAATTATTTTTTGCAAAATTTACTATAGAAAAGGCAATTCCTGGCGCAATTAAAATTTGCGACAGTATAAAATTATTTTTTGAATAATTTACTATAGAAAAGGCAATCCCTGGCGCAATTAAAATTTGCGACAGTAAAAAATTATTTTTTGCAAAATTTACTATAGAAAAGGCAATCCCTGGCGCAATTAAAATTTGCGACAGTATAAAATTATTTTTTGAATAATTTACTATAGAAAAGGCAATCCCTGGCGTAATTAAAATTTGCGACAGTAGAAAATTATTTTTTGAATAATTTACTATAGAAAAAGCAATCCCTGGCGCAATTAAAATTTGCGACAGTAAAAAATTATTTTTTGAATAATTTACTATAGAAAGGCATTCCATGGCGTAATTAAAATTTGCGACAGTAAAAAATTATTTTTTGAATAATTTACTATAGAAAAGGCAATCCCTGGCGCAATTAAAATTTGCGACAGTAGAAAATTATTTTTCGAATAATTTACTATAGAAAAGGCACTCCCTGGCGCACTTAAAATTTGCGACAGTAGAAAATTATTTTTTGAATAATTTACTATAGAAAAGGCAAACCCTAGCGTAATTAAAATTTGCGACAGTATAAAATTATTTTTTGAATAATTTACTATAGAAAAGGCAATCCCTGGCGCACTTAAAATTTGCGACAGTATAAAATTATTTTTTGAATAATTTACTATAGAATAGGCAATCCCTGGCGTAATTAAAATTTGCGACAGTATAAAATTATTTTTTGAATAATTTACTATAGAAAAGGCAATCCCTGGCGTAATTAAAATTTGCGACAGTAAAAATTTATTTTTTGAAAAGTTTACTATAGAAAAGGCAATCCCTGGCGCAATTAAAATTTGCGACAGTTGAAAATTATT
Organism: Dioctria linearis; assembly: GCA_963930735.1. Classification (NCBI taxonomy): domain Eukaryota; kingdom Metazoa; phylum Arthropoda; class Insecta; order Diptera; family Asilidae; genus Dioctria; species Dioctria linearis. The sequence goes on along the minus strand of CAWVNZ010000081.1, from coordinate 147,304 downwards.
TTTTGAATAATTTACTATAGAAAAGGCAATCCCTGGCGCAATTAAAATTTGCGACAGTAAAAAATTATTTTTTGAATAATTTACTATAGAAAAGGCAATCCCTGGCGCAATTAAAATTTGCGACAGTAGAAAATTATTTTTTGAATAATTTTCTATAGAAAAGGCAATCCCTGGCGTAATTAAAATTTGCGACAGTAGAAAATTATTTTTTGAATAATTTACTATAGAAAAGGCAATCCCTGGCGTATTTAAAATTTGCGACAGTAAAAAATTATTTTTTGAATAATTTACTATAGAAAAGGCAATCCCTGGCGTATTTAAAGTTTGCGACAGTAAGAAATTAATTTGTGAGAAATTTACTATAGAAAAGGCAATCCCTGGGATATTTAAAATTTGCGACAGTAAAAAATTATTTTTTGAAAAATTTACTATAGAAAAGGCAATCCCTGGCGTAATTAAAATTTGCGACAGTATAAAATTATTTTTTGAATAATTTACTATAGAAAAGGCAATCCCTGGCGCACTTAAAATTTGCGACAGTAGAAAATTATTTTTTGAATAATTTACTATAGGAAAGGCAATCCCTGGCGCAATTAAAATTTGCGACAGTAGAAAATTATTTTTTGAAAAATTTACTATAGAAAAGGCAATCCCTGGCGCACTTAAAATTTGCGACAGTAAAAAATTATTTTTTGAATAATTTTCTATAGAAAAGGCAATCCCTGGCGCAATTAAAATTTGCGACAGTATAAAATTATTTTTTGAATAATTTACTATAGAAAAGGCAATCCCTGGCGTAATTAAAATTTGCGACAGTAGAAAATTATTTTTTGAATAATTTACTATAGAAAAGGCAATCCCTGGCGCAATTAAAATTTGCGACAGTAAAAAATTATTTTTTGAATAATTTACAATAGAAAAGGCAATCCCTGGCGCAATTAAAATTTGCGACAGTAGAAAATTATTTTTTGAAAAGTTTACTATAGAAAAGGCAATCCCTGGCGCACTTAAAATTTGCGACAGTAAAAAATTATTTTTTGAATAATTTACTATAGAAAAGGCAATCCCTGGGATATTTAAAATTTGCGACAGTAAAAAATTATTTTTTGAAAATTTTACTATAGAAAAGGCCATCCCTGGCGTAATTAAAACTTCCGACAATAAAAAACTATTTTTTGAATAATTTACTATAGAAAAGGCAATCCCTGGCGTAATTAAAATTTGCGACAGTAGAAAATTATTTTTTGAATAATTTACTATAGAAAAGGTAATCCCTGGGATATTTAAAATTTGCGACAGTAGAAAATTATTTTTTGAATAATTTACTATAGAAAAGGCAATCCCTGGCGCAATTAAAATTTGCGACAGTAAAAAATTATTTTGTGAGAAATTTACTATAGAAAAGGCAATCCCTGGCGCAATTAAAATTTGCGACAGTAGAAAATTATTTTTTGAATAATTTACTATAGAAAAGGCAATCCCTGGCGTATTTAAAATTTTCGACAGTAAAAAATTATTTTTGGAGTAATTTACTATAGAAATCCCTGGCGCAATTAAAATTTGCGACAGTAAAAAATTATTTTTTGAAAAGTTTACTATAGAAAAGGCAATCCCTGGCGCACTTAAAATTTGCGACAGTAAAAAATTATTTTTTGAATAATTTACTATAGAAAAGGCAATCCCTGGGATATTTAAAATTTGCGACAGTAAAAAATTATTTTTTGAATAATTTACTATAGAAAAGGCAATCCCTGGCGCAATTAAAATTTGCGACAGTAAAAAATTATTTTTTGAATAATTTACTATATAAAAGGCAATCCCTGGCGCAATTAAAATTTGCGACAGTAGAAAATTATTTTTTGAATAATTTACTATAGAAAAGGCAATCCCTGGCGCACTTAAAATTTGCGACAGTAAAAAATTATTTTTTGAATAATTTACTATAGAAAAGGCAATCCCTGGCGCAATTAAAATTTGCGACAGTAAAAAATTATTTTTTGAATAATTTACTATAGAAAAGGCAATCCCTGGGATATTTAAAATTTGCGACAGTAAAAAATTATTTTTTGAATAATTTACTATAGAAAAGGCAATCCCTGGCGCAATTAAAATTTGAGACAGTAAAAAATTATTTTTTGCAAAATTTACTACAGAAAAGGCAATCCCTGGCGCAATGAAAATTTGCGACAGTATAAAATTATTTTTTGAATAATTTACTATAGAAAGGCAATTCCTGGCGTAATTAAAATTTGCGACAGTAGAAAATTATTTTTTGAATAATTTACTATAGAAAAGGCAATCCCTGGCGCAATTAAAATTTGCGACAGTAAAAAATTATTTTTTGAATAATTTACTATAGAAAAGGCAATCCCTGGCGTAATTAAAATTTGCGACAGTAAAAAATTATTTTTTGAATAATTTACTATAGAAAAGGCAATCCCTGGCGTAATTAAAACTTGCGACAGTAGAAAATTATTTTTTGAATAATTTACTATAGAAAAGGCAATCCCTGGGATATTTAAAATTTGTTACAGTAGAAAATTATTTTTTGAATAATTTACTATAGAAAAGGCAATCCCTGGGATATTTAAAATTTGCGACAGTAGAAAATTATTTTTTGAATAATTTACTATAGAAAAGGCAATCCCTGGGATATATAAAATTTGCGACAGTAGAAAATTATTTTTTGAATAATTTACTATAGAAAAGGCAATACTTGGCGCAAATAAAATTTGCGACAGTAAAAAATTATTTTGTGAGAAATTTACTATAGAAAAGGCAATCCCTGGCGCAATTAAAATTTGCGACAGTAGAAAATTATTTTTTGAATAATTTACTATAGAAAAGGCAATTCCTGGCGCACTTGAAATTTGCGACAGTAAAAAATTGTTTTTTGAATAATTTACTATAGAAAAGGCAATCCCTGGGATATTTAAAATTTGCGACAGTAAAAAATTATTTTTTGCAAAATTTACTATAGAAATGGCAATCCCTGGCGCAGTTAAAATTTGCGACAGTATAAAATTATTTTTTGAATAATTTACTCTAGAAAAGGCAATCCCTGGCGTAATTAAAATTTTCGACAGTAGAAAATTATTTTTTGAATAATTTACTATAGAAAAGGCGATCCCTGGCGCAATTAAAATTTGCGACAGTAAAAAATTATTTTTTGAATAATTTACTATAGAAAAGGCAATGCCTGGCGTAATTAAAATTTGCGACAGTAAAAAATTATTTTTTGAATAATTTACTATAGAAAAGGCAATCCCTGGCGTAATTAAAATTTGCGACAGTAGAAAATTATTTTTTGAATAATTTACTATAGAAACGGCAATCCCTGGGATATTTAAAATTTGCGACAGTAGAAATTTATTTTTTGAATAATTTACTATAGAAAAGGCAATCCCTGGGATATTTAAAATTTGCGACAGTAGAAAATTATTTTTTGAATAATTTACTATAGAAAAGGCAATACTTGGCGCAAATAAAATTTGCGACAGTAAAAAATTATTTTGTGAGAAATTTACTATAGAAAAGGCAATCCCTGGCGCAATTAAAATTTGCGACAGTAGAAAATTATTTTTTGAATAATTTACTATAGAAAAGGCAATCCCTGGCGTATTTAAAATTTTCGACAGTAAAAAATTATTTTTTGAATAATTTACTATAGAAAAGGCAATCCCTGGCGCAATTAAAATTTGCGACAGTAAAAAATTATTTTTTGAAAAGTTTACTATAGAAAAGGCAATTCCTGGCGCACTTGAAATTTGCGACAGTAAAAAATTGTTTTTTGAATAATTTACTATAGAAAAGGCAATCCCTGGGATATTTAAAATTTGCGACAGTAAAAAATTATTTTTTGAATAATTTACTATAGAAAAGGCAATCCTTGGCGTAATTAAAATTTGCGACAGTAAAAAATTATTTTTTGAATAATTTACTATAGAAAAGGCAATCCCTGGCGTATTTAAAAATTGCGACAGTAGAAAATTTTTTTTGAATAATTTACTATAGAAAAGGCAATCCCTGGCGCAATTAAAATTTGCGACAGTAAAAAATTATTTTTTTGCAAAATTTACTATAGAAAAGGCAATCCCTGGCGCAATTAAAATTTGCGACAGTATAAAATTATTTTTTGAATAATTACTATAGAAAAGGCAATCCCTGGCGTAATTAAAATTTGCGACAGTAGAAAATTATTTTTTGAATAATTTACTATAGAAAAGGCAATCCCTGGCGCAATTAAAATTTGCGACAGTAAAAAATTTTTTTTTTAATAATTTACTATAGAAAAGGCAATCCCTGGCGTAATTAAAATTTGCGACAGTAAAAAATTATTTTTTGAATAATTTACTATAGAAAAGGCAATCCCTGGCGTAATTAAAATTTGCGACAGTAGAAAATTATTTTTTGAATAATTTGCTATAGGAAAGGCAATCCCTGGGATATTTAAAATTTGCGACAGTAGAAAATTATTTTTTGAATAATTTACTATAGAAAAGGCAATCCCTGGCGCAATTAAAATTGCGACAGTAAAAAATTATTTTGTGAGAAATTTACTATAGAAAAGCAATTCCTGGGATATTTAAAATTTGCGACAGTAGAAAATTATTTTTTGAATAATTTACTATAGAAAAGGCAATCCCTGGCGTAATTAAAATTTGCGACAGTAAAAAATTATTTTTTGAATAATTTACTATAGAAAAGGCAATCCCTGGCGCACTTAAAATTTGCGACAGTAAAAAATTATTTTTTGAATAATTTACTATAGAAAAGGCAATCCCTGGCGTAATTAAAATTTGCGACAGTAAAAAATTATTTTTTGAATAATTTACTATAGAAAAGGCAATCCCTGGCGCAATTAAAATTTGCGACAGTAGAAAATTATTTTTTGAATAATTTACTATAGAAAAGGCAATCGCCGGCACAATTAAAATTTGCGACAGTAAAAAATTATTTTTTCAATAATTTACTATAGAAAAGGCAATTCCTGGGATATTTAAAATTTGCGACAGTAGAAAATTATTTTTTGAATAATTTACTATAGAAAAGGCAATCCCTGGCGTAATTAAAATTTGCGACAGTAAAAAATTATTTTTTGAATAATTTACTATAGAAAAGGCAATCCCTGGCGTAATTAAAATTTGCGACAGTAGAAAATTATTTTTTGAATAATTTACTATAGAAAAGGCAATCCCTGGCGTAATTAAAATTTGCGACAGTAAAAAATTATTTTTTGAATAATTTACTATAGAAAAGGCAATCCCTGGCGTAATTAAAATTTGCGACAGTAAAAAATAATTTTTTGAAAAATTTACTATAGAAAAGGCAATCCCTGGCGTAATTAAAATTTGCGACAGTAGAAAATTATTTTTTGAATAATTTACTAAAGAAAAGGCAATCCCTGGCGCAATTAAAATTTGCGACAGTAAAAAATTATTTTTTGAATAATTTGCTATAGAAAAGGCAATCCCTGGCGCAATTAAAATTTGCGACAGTAGAAAATTAATTTTTGAAAAATTTACTGTTGAAAAGGCAATCCCTGGCGTATTTAAAATTTTCGACAGTAAAAAATTATTTTTTGAATAATTTACTATAGAAAAGGCAATCCCTGGCGCAATTAAAATTTGCGACAGTAAAAAATTATTTTTTGAAAAGTTTACTATAGAAAAGGCAATTCCTGGCGCACTTGAAATTTGCGACAGTAAAAAATTGTTTTTTGAATAATTTACTATAGAAAAGGCAATCCCTGGGATATTTAAAATTTGCGACAGTAAAAAATTATTTTTTGAATAATTTACTATAGAAAAGGCAATCCTTGGCGTAATTAAAATTTGCGACAGTAAAAAATTATTTTTTGAATAATTTACTATAGAAAAGGCAATCCCTGGCGTATTTAAAAATTGCGACAGTAGAAAATTTTTTTTGAATAATTTACTATAGAAAAGGCAATCCCTGGCGCAATTAAAATTTGCGACAGTAAAAAATTATTTTTTTGCAAAATTTACTATAGAAAAGGCAATCCCTGGCGCAATTAAAATTTGCGACAGTATAAAATTATTTTTTGAATAATTACTATAGAAAAGGCAATCCCTGGCGTAATTAAAATTTGCGACAGTAGAAAATTATTTTTTGAATAATTTACTATAGAAAAGGCAATCCCTGGCGCAATTAAAATTTGCGACAGTAAAAAATTATTTTTTTAATAATTTACTATAGAAAAGGCAATCCCTGGCGTAATTAAAATTTGCGACAGTAAAAAATTATTTTTTGAATAATTTACTATAGAAAAGGCAATCCCTGGCGTAATTAAAATTTGCGACAGTAGAAAATTATTTTTTGAATAATTTGCTATAGGAAAGGCAATCCCTGGGATATTTAAAATTTGCGACAGTAGAAAATTATTTTTTGAATAATTTACTATAGAAAAGGCAATCCCTGGCGCAATTAAAATTTGCGACAGTAAAGAATTATTTTGTGAGAAATTTACTATAGAAAAGGCAATTCCTGGGATATTTAAAATTTGCGACAGTAGAAAATTATTTTTTGAATAATTTACTATAGAAAAGGCAATCCCTGGCGTAATTAAAATTTGCGACAGTAAAAAATTATTTTTTGAATAATTTACTATAGAAAAGGCAATCCCTGGCGCACTTAAAATTTGCGACAGTAAAAAATTATTTTTTGAATAATTTACTATAGAAAAGGCAATCCCTGGCGTAATTAAAATTTGCGACAGTAAAAAATTATTTTTTGAATAATTTACTATAGAAAAGGCAATCCCTGGCGCAATTAAAATTTGCGACAGTAGAAAATTATTTTTTGAATAATTTACTATAGAAAAGGCAATCGCCGGCACAATTAAAATTTGCGACAGTAAAAAATTATTTTTTCAATAATTTACTATAGAAAAGGCAATTCCTGGGTTATTTAAAATTTGCGACAGTAGAAAATTATTTTTTGAATAATTTACTATAGAAAAGGCAATCCCTGGCGTAATTAAAATTTGCGACAGTAAAAAATTATTTTTTGAATAATTTACTATAGAAAAGGCAATCCCTGGCGTAATTAAAATTTGCGACAGTAGAAAATTATTTTTTGAATAATTTACTATAGAAAAGGCAATCCCTGGCGTAATTAAAATTTGCGACAATAAAAAATTATTTTTTGAATAATTTACTATAGAAAAGGCAATCCCTGGCGTAATTAAAATTTGCGACAGTAAAAAATAATTTTTTGAAAAATTTACTATAGAAAAGGCAATCCCTGGCGTAATTAAAATTTGCGACAGTAGAAAATTATTTTTTGAATAATTTACTAAAGAAAAGGCAATCCCTGGCGCAATTAAAATTTGCGACAGTAAAAAATTATTTTTTGAATAATTTGCTATAGAAAAGGCAATCCCTGGCGCAATTAAAATTTGCGACAGTAGAAAATTAATTTTTGAAAAATTTACTGTAGAAAAGGCAATCCCTGGCGCAATTAAAATTTGCGACAGTAAAAAATTATTTTTTGAATAATTTACTATAGAATAGGCAATCCCTGGCGTAATTAAAATTTGCGACAGTTGAAAATTATTTTTTGAATAATTTATTATAGAAAAGGCAATCCCTGGGATATTTAAAATTTGCGACAGTAAAAAATTATTTTTTGAATAATTTACTATAGAAAAGGCAATCCCTGGCGTAATTAAAATTTGCAAGAGTAAAAAATTATTTTTTGAATAATTTACTATAGAAAAGGCAATCCATGGCGTATTTAAAAATTGCGACAGTAGAAAATTATTTTTTGAATAATTTACTATAGAAAAGGCAATCCCTGGCGCAATTAAAATTTGCGACAGTAAAAAATTATTTTTTTGCAAAATTTACTATAGAAAAGGCAATCCCTGGCGCAATTAAAATTTGCGACAGTATAAAATTATTTTTTGAATAATATACTATAGAAAAGGCAATCCCTGGCGTAATTAAAATTTGCGACAGTAGAAAATTATTTTTTGAATAATTTACTATAGAAAAGGCAATCCCTGGCGCAATTAAAATTTGCGACAGTAAAAAATTATTTTTTGAATAATTTACTATAGAAAAGGCAATCCCTGGCGTAATTAAAATTTGCGACAGTAAAAAATTATTTTTTGAATAATTTACTATAGAAAAGGCAATCCCTGGCGTAATTAAAATTTGCGACAGTAGAAAATTATTTTTTGAATAATTTGCTATAGAAAAGGCAATCCCTGGGATATTTAAAATTTGCGACAGTAGAAAATTATTTTTTGAATAATTTACTATAGAAAAGGCAATCCCTGGCGCAATTAAAATTTGCGACAGTAAAAAATTATTTTGTGAGAAATTTACTATAGAAAAGGCAATTCCTAAGATATTTAAAATTTGCGACAGTAGAAAATTATTTTTTGAATAATTTACTATAGAAAATCCCTGGCGTAATTAAAATTTGCGACAGTAAAAAATTATTTTTTGAATAATTTACTATAGAAAAGGCAATCCCTGGCGCACTTAAAATTTGCGACAGTAAAAAATTATTTTTTGAATAATTTACTATAGAAAAGGCAATCCCTGGCGTAATTAAAATTTGCGACAGTAAAAAATTATTTTTTGAATAATTTACTATAGAAAAGGCAATCCCTAGCGCAATTAAAATTTGCGACAGTAGAAAATTATTTTTTGAATAATTTACTATAGAAAAGGCAATCGCTGGCGCAATTAAAATTTGCGACAGTAAAAAATTATTTTTTGAATAATTTACTATAGAAAAGGCAATCCCTGGGATATTTAAAATTTGCGACAGTAAAAAATTATTTTTTGAATAATTTACTATAGAAAAGGCAATCCCTGGCGTAATTAAAATTTGCGACAGTAGAAAATTATTTTTTGAATAATTTACTATAGAAAAGGCAATCCCTGGCATATTTAAAATTTGCGACAGTAGAAAATTATTTTTTGAATAATTTACTATAGAAAAGGCAATCCCTGGCGCAATTAAAATTTGCGACAGTAAAAAATAATTTTTTGCAAAAATTTACTGTAGAAAAGGCAATCCCTGGCGCAATTAAAACTTGCGATAGCAAAAATTATTTTTTGAATAATTTACTATAGAAAAGGCAATCCCTGGCGTAATTAAAATTTGCGACAGTAGAAAATTATTTTTTGAATAATTTACTATAGAAAAGGCAATCCCTGGCGTATTTAAAATTTGCGACAGTATAAAATTATTTTTTGAAAAATTTACTATAGAAAAGGCAATCCCTGGCGTAAATAAAATTTGCGACAGTAGAAAATTATTTTTTGCAAAATTTACTATAGAAAAGGCAATCCCTGGCGCACTTAAAATTTGCGACAGTATAAAATTATTTTTTGAATAATTTTCTATAGAAAAGGCAATCCCTGGCGCAATTAAAATTTGCGACAGTAGAAAATTATTTTTTGAATAATTTACTATAGAAAAGGCAATCCTTGGCGCAATTAAAATTTGCGACAGTAGAAAATTATTTTTTGAATAATTTACTATAGAAAAGGCAATCCCTGGCGCAATTAAAATTTGCGACAGTAAAAAATTATTTTTTGAATAATTTACTATAGAAAAGGCAATCCCTGGCGTAATTAAAATTTGCGACAGTTGAAAATTATTTTTTGAATAATTTACTATAGAAAAGGCAATCCCTGGCGTAATTAAAATTTGCGACAGTTGAAAATTATTTTTTGAATAATTTACTACAGAAAAGGCAATCCCTGGCGTAATTAAAATTTGCGACAGTAGAAATTTATTTTTTGAATAATTTACTATAGAAAAGGCAATCCCTGGCGTATTTAAAATTTGCGACAGTAAAAAATTATTTTTTGAATAATTTACTATAGAAAAGGCAATCCCTGGCGTATTTAAAATTTGCGACAGTAAGAAATTAATTTGTGAGAAATTTACTATAGAAAAGGCAATCCCTGGCGTAATTAAAATTTGCGACAGTAAAAAATTATTTTTTGAATAATTTACTATAGAAAAGGCAATCCCTGGGATATTTAAAATTTGCGACAGTAAAAAATTATTTTTTGAATAATTTACTATAGAAAAGGCAATACCTGGCGCAATTAAAATTTGCGACAGTAAAAAATTATTTTTGAATAATTTACTATAGAAAAGGCAATCCCTGGCGCAATTAAAGTTTGCGAAAGTAGAAAATTATTTTTTGAATAATTTACTATAGAAAAGGCAATCCCTGGCGCAATTAAAATTTGCGACAGTAAAAAATTATTTTTTGAATAATTTACTATAGAAAAGGCAATCCTTGGCGCACTTAAAATTTGCGACAGTAAAAAATTATTTTTTGAATAATTTACTATAGAAAAGGCAATCCCTGGCGTAATTAAAATTTGCGATAGTTGAAAATTATTTTTTGAATAATTTACTATAGAAAAGGCAATCCCTGGCGCACTTAAAATTTGCGACAGTAAAAAATTATTTTTTGAATAATTTACTATAGAAAAGGCAATCCCTGGCGTAATTAAAATTTGCGACAGTATAAAATTAATTTTTGAATAATTTACTATAGAAAAGGCAATCCCTGGCTTAATTAAAATTTGCGACAGTATAAAATTATTTTTTGCAAAATTTACTATAGAAAAGGCAATCCCTGGCGTAATTAAAATTTGCGACAGTAAGAAAATAATTTGTGAGAAATTTACTATAGAAAAGGCAATCCCTGGCGTAATTAAAATTTGCGACAGTTGAAAATTATTTTTTGAATAATTTACTATAGAAAAGGCAATCCCTGGGATATTTAAAATTTGCGATAGTAAAAAATTATTTTTTGAATAATTTTGCTATAGAAAAGGCAATCCCTGGCTCAATTAAAATTTGCGACAGTAAAAAATTATTTTTGAATAATTTACTATAGAAAAGGCAATCCCTGGCGCAATTAAAATTTGCGACAGTAGAAAATAATTTTTTGAATAATTTACTATAGAAAAGGCAATCCCTGGCGCAATTAAAATTTGCGACAGTAAAAAATTATTTTTTGAATAATTTACTATAGAAAAGGCAATCCCTGGCGCACTTAAAATTTGCGACAGTAAAAAATTATTTTTTAATAATATACTATAGAAAAGGCAATCCCTGGCGTAATTAAAATTTGCGACAGTTGAAAATTATTTTTTGAATAATTTACTATAGAAAAGGCAATCCCTGGCGCACTTAAAATTTGCGACAGTAAAAAATTATTTTTTGAATAATTTACTATAGAAAAGGCAATCCCTGGCGCACTTAAAATTTGCGACAGTATAAAATTATTTTTTGAATAATTTACTATAGAAAAGGTAATCCCTGGCGCAATTAAAATTTGCGACAGTAAAAAATTATTTTTTGAATAATTTACTATAGAAAAGGCAATCCCTGGCGCAATTAAAATTTGCGACAGTAAAAAATTATTTTTTGAATAATTTACTATAGAAAAGGCAATCCCTGGCGCACTTAAAATTTGCGACAGTAAAAAATTATTTTTTGAATAATTTACTATAGAAAAGGCAATCCCTGGCGTAATTAAAATTTGCGACAGTATAAAATTATTTTTTGAATAATTTACTATAGAAAAGGCAATCCCTGGCGCACTTAAAATTTGCGACAGTAAAAAATTATTTTTTGAATAATTTACTATAGAAAAGGCAATCCCTGGCGTAATTAAAATTTGCGATAGTTGAAAATTATTTTTTGAATAATTTACTATAGAAAAGGCAATCCCTGGCGCACTTAAAATTTGCGACAGTAAAAAATTATTTTTTGAATAATTTACTACAGAAAAGGCAATCCCTTGCGTAATTAAAATTTGCGACAGTATAAAATTAATTTTTGAATAATTTACTATAGAAAAGGCAATCCCTGGCTTAATTAAAATTTGCGACAGTATAAAATTATTTTTTGCAAAATTTACTATAGAAAAGGCAATCCCTGGCGTAATTAAAATTTGCGACACTTGAAAATTATTTTTTGAATAATTTACTATAGAAAAGGCAATCCCTGGCGCAATTAAAATTTGCGACAGTAAAAAATTATTTTTTGAATAATTTACTATAGAAAAGGCAATCCCTGGCCTAATTAAAATTTGCGACAGTATAAAATTATTTTTTGAATAATTTACTATAGAAAGGCAATCCCTGGCGCAATTAAAATTTGCGACAGTAAAAAATTATTTTTTGAATAATTTACTATAGAAAAGGCAATCCCTGGCGCAATTAAAATTTGCGACAGTAAAAAATTATTTTTTGAATAATTTACTATAGAAAAGGCAATCCCTGGCGCAATTAAAATTTGCGACAGTAAAAAATTATTTTTTGAATAATTTACTATAGAAAAGGCAATCCCTGGCGTAATTAAAATTTGCGACAGTAAAAAAATATTTTTTGAATAATTTACTATAGAAAAGGCAATGCCTGGCGTAATTAAAATTTGCGACAGTAGAAAATTATTTTTTGAATAATTTACTATAGAAAAGGCAATCCCTGGCGTATTTAAAATTTGCGACAGTAAAAAATTATTTTTTGAATAATTTACTATAGAAAAGGCAATCCCTGGCGTATTTAAAATTTGCGACAGTAAGAATTTAATTTGTGAGAAATTTACTATAGAAAAGGCAATCCCTGGCGTAATTAAAATTTGCGACAGTTGAAAATTATTTTTTGAATAATTTACTATAGAAAAGGCAATCCCTGGGATATTTAAAATTTGCGATAGTAAAAAATTATTTTTTGAATAATTTACTATAGAAAAGGCAATCCCTGGCGCAATTAAAATTTGCGACAATAAAAAATTATTTTTGAATAATTTACTATAGAAAAGGCAATCCCTGGCCTAATTAAAATTTGCGACAGTATAAAATTATTTTTTGAATAATTTACTATAGAAAAGGCAATCCCTGGCGCACTTAAAATTTGCGACAGTAAAAAATTATTTTTTGAATAATTTACTATAGAAAAGGCAATCCCTGGCGCACTTAAAATTTGCGACAGTAAAAAATTATTTTTTAATAATTTACTATAGAAATGGCAATCCCTGGCGTAATTAAAATTTGCGACAGTTGAAAATTATTTTTTGAATAATTTACTATAGAAAAGGCAATCCCTGGCGCACTTAAAATTTGCGACAGTAAAAAATTATTTTTTGAATAATTTACTATAGAAAAGGCAATCTCTGGCGTAATTAAAATTTGCGATAGTTGAAAATTATTTTTTGAATATTTTACTATAGAAAAGGCAATCCCTGGCGCACTTAAAATTTGCGACAGTAAAAAATTATTTTTTGAATAATTTACTATAGAAAAGGCAATCCCTGGCGTAATTAAAATTTGCGACAGTAAAAAATTATTTTTTGAATAATTTACTATAGAAAAGGCAATCCCTGGCTCAATTAAAATTTGCGACAGTAAAAAATTATTTTTGAATAATTTACTATAGAAAAGGCAATCCCTGGCTTAATTAAAATTTGCGACAGTATAAAATTATTTTTTGCAAAATTTACTATAGAAAAGGCAATCCCTGGCGTATTTAAAATTTGCGACAGTAAGAAATTAATTTGTGAGAAATTTACTATAGAAAAGGCAATCCCTGGCGTAATTAAAATTTGCGACAGTAAAAAATTATTTTTTGAATAATTTACTATAGAAAAGGCAATCCCTGGGATATTTAAAATTTGCGACAGTAAAAAATTATTTTTTGAATAATTTACTATAGAAAAGGCAATACCTGGCGCAATTAAAATTTGCGACAGTAAAAAATTATTTTTGAATAATTTACTATAGAAAAGGCAATCCCTGGCGCAATTAAAGTTTGCGACAGTAGAAAATTATTTTTTGAATAATTTACTATAGAAAAGGCAATCCCTGGCCAATTAAAATTTGCGACAGTAAAAAATTATTTTTTGAATAATTTACTATAGAAAAGGCAATCCCTGGCGCACTTAAAATTTGCGACAGTAAAAAATTATTTTTTGAATAATTTACTATAGAAAAGGCAATCCCTGGCGTAATTAAAATTTGCGATAGTTGAAAATTATTTTTTGAATAATTTACTATAGAAAAGGCAATCCCTGGCGCACTTAAAATTTGCGACAGTAAAAAATTATTTTTTGAATAATTTACTATAGAAAAGGCAATCCCTGGCGTAATTAAAATTTGCGACAGTATAAAATTAATTTTTGAATAATTTACTATAGAAAAGGCAATCCCTGGCTTAATTAAAATTTGCGACAGTATAAAATTATTTTTTGCAAAATTTACTATAGAAAAGGCAATCCCTGGCGTAATTAAAATTTGCGACAGTAAGAAAATAATTTGTGAGAAATTTACTATAGAAAAGGCAATCCCTGGCGTAATTAAAATTTGCGACAGTTGAAAATTATTTTTTGAATAATTTACTATAGAAAAGGCAATCCCTGGGATATTTAAAATTTGCGATAGTAAAAAATTATTTTTTGAATAATTTTGCTATAGAAAAGGCAATCCCTGGCTCAATTAAAATTTGCGACAGTAAAAAATTATTTTTGAATAATTTACTATAGAAAAGGCAATCCCTGGCGCAATTAAAATTTGCGACAGTAGAAAATTATTTTTTGAATAATTTACTATAGAAAAGGCAATCCCTGGCGCAATTAAAATTTGCGACAGTAAAAAATTATTTTTTGAATAATTTACTATAGAAAAGGCAATCCCTGGCGCACTTAAAATTTGCGACAGTAAAAAATTATTTTTTAATAATATACTATAGAAAAGGCAATCCCTGGCGTAATTAAAATTTGCGACAGTTGAAAATTATTTTTTGAATAATTTACTAAAGAAAAGGCAATCCCTGGCGCACTTAAAATTTGCGACAGTAAAAAATTATTTTTTGAATAATTTACTATAGAAAAGGCAATCCCTGGCGCACTTAAAATTTGCGACAGTATAAAATTATTTTTTGAATAATTTACTATAGAAAAGGCAATCCCTGGCGCAATTAAAATTTGCGACAGTAAAAAATTATTTTTTGAATAATTTACTATAGAAAAGGCAATCCCTGGCGCAATTAAAATTTGCGACAGTAAAAAATTATTTTTTGAATAATTTACTATAGAAAAGGCAATCCCTGGCGCACTTAAAATTTGCGACAGTAAAAAATTATTTTTTGAATAATTTACTATAGAAAAGGCAATCCCTGGCGTAATTAAAATTTGCGACAGTATAAAATTATTTTTTGAATAATTTACTATAGAAAAGGCAATCCCTGGCGCACTTAAAATTTGCGACAGTAAAAAATTATTTTTTGAATAATTTACTATAGAAAAGGCAATCCCTGGCGTAATTAAAATTTGCGATAGTTGAAAATTATTTTTTGAATAATTTACTATAGAAAAGGCAATCCCTGGCGCACTTAAAATTTGCGACAGTAAAAAATTATTTTTTGAATAATTTACTATAGAAAAGGCAATCCCTTGCGTAATTAAAATTTGCGACAGTATAAAATTAATTTTTGAATAATTTACTATAGAAAAGGCAATCCCTGGCTTAATTAAAATTTGCGACAGTATAAAATTATTTTTTGCAAAATTTACTATAGAAAAGGCAATCCCTGGCGTAATTAAAATTTGCGACACTTGAAAATTATTTTTTGAATAATTTACTATAGAAAAGGCAATCCCTGGCGCAATTAAAATTTGCGACAGTAAAAAATTATTTTTTGAATAATTTACTATAGAAAAGGCAATCCCTGGCCTAATTAAAATTTGCGACAGTATAAAATTATTTTTTGAATAATTTACTATAGAAAGGCAATCCCTGGCGCAATTAAAATTTGCGACAGTAAAAAATTATTTTTTGAATAATTTACTATAGAAAAGGCAATCCCTGGCGCAATTAAAATTTGCGACAGTAAAAAATTATTTTTTGAATAATTTACTATAGAAAAGGCAATCCCTGGCGCAATTAAAATTTGCGACAGTAAAAAATTATTTTTTGAATAATTTACTATAGAAAAGGCAATCCCTGGCGTAATTAAAATTTGCGACAGTAAAAAAATATTTTTTGAATAATTTACTATAGAAAAGGCAATGCCTGGCGTAATTAAAATTTGCGACAGTAGAAAATTATTTTTTGAATAATTTACTATAGAAAAGGCAATCCCTGGCGTATTTAAAATTTGCGACAGTAAAAAATTATTTTTTGAATAATTTACTATAGAAAAGGCAATCCCTGGCGTATTTAAAATTTGCGACAGTAAGAATTTAATTTGTGAGAAATTTACTATAGAAAAGGCAATCCCTGGCGTAATTAAAATTTGCGACAGTTGAAAATTATTTTTTGAATAATTTACTATAGAAAAGGCAATCCCTGGGATATTTAAAATTTGCGATAGTAAAAAATTATTTTTTGAATAATTTACTATAGAAAAGGCAATCCCTGGCGCAATTAAAATTTGCGACAATAAAAAATTATTTTTGAATAATTTACTATAGAAAAGGCAATCACTGGCCTAATTAAAATTTGCGACAGTATAAAATTATTTTTTGAATAATTTACTATAGAAAAGGCAATCCCTGGCGCACTTAAAATTTGCGACAGTAAAAAATTATTTTTTGAATAATTTACTATAGAAAAGGCAATCCCTGGCGCACTTAAAATTTGCGACAGTAAAAAATTATTTTTTAATAATTTACTATAGAAATGGCAATCCCTGGCGTAATTAAAATTTGCGACAGTTGAAAATTATTTTTTGAATAATTTACTATAGAAAAGGCAATCCCTGGCGCACTTAAAATTTGCGACAGTCAAAAATTATTTTTTGAATAATTTACTATAGAAAAGGCAATCCCTGGCGTAATTAAAATTTGCGATAGTTGAAAATTATTTTTTGAATAATTTACTATAGAAAAGGCAATCCCTGGCGCACTTAAAATTTGCGACAGTAAAAAATTATTTTTTGAATAATTTACTATAGAAAAGGCAATCCCTTGCGTAATTAAAATTTGCGACAGTATAAAATTAATTTTTGAATAATTTACTATAGAAAAGGCAATCCCTGGCTTAATTAAAATTTGCGACAGTATAAAATTATTTTTTGCAAAATTTACTATAGAAAAGGCAATCCCTGGCGTAATTAAAATTTGCGACACTTGAAAATTATTTTTTGAATAATTTACTATAGAAAAGGCAATCCCTGGCGCAATTAAAATTTGCGACAGTAAAAAATTATTTTTTGAATAATTTACTATAGAAAAGGCAATCCCTGGCCTAATTAAAATTTGCGACAGTATAAAATTATTTTTTGAATAATTTACTATAGAAAGGCAATCCCTGGCGCAATTAAAATTTGCGACAGTAAAAAATTATTTTTTGAATAATTTACTATAGAAAAGGCAATCCCTGGCGCAATTAAAATTTGCGACAGTAAAAAATTATTTTTTGAATAATTTACTATAGAAAAGGCAATCCCTGGGGCAATTAAAATTTGCGACAGTAAAAAATTATTTTTTGAATAATTTACTATAGAAAAGGCAATCCCTGGCGTAATTAAAATTTGCGACAGTAAAAAAATATTTTTTGAATAATTTACTATAGAAAAGGCAATGCCTGGCGTAATTAAAATTTGCGACAGTAGAAAATTATTTTTTGAATAATTTACTATAGAAAAGGCAATCCCTGGCGTATTTAAAATTTGCGACAGTAAAAAATTATTTTTTGAATAATTTACTATAGAAAAGGCAATCCCTGGCGTATTTAAAATTTGCGACAGTAAGAATTTAATTTGTGAGAAATTTACTATAGAAAAGGCAATCCCTGGCGTAATTAAAATTTGCGACAGTTGAAAATTATTTTTTGAATAATTTACTATAGAAAAGGCAATCCCTGGGATATTTAAAATTTGCGATAGTAAAAAATTATTTTTTGAATAATTTACTATAGAAAAGGCAATCCCTGGCGCAATTAAAATTTGCGACAATAAAAAATTATTTTTGAATAATTTACTATAGAAAAGGCAATCACTGGCCTAATTAAAATTTGCGACAGTATAAAATTATTTTTTGAATAATTTACTATAGAAAAGGCAATCCCTGGCGCACTTAAAATTTGCGACAGTAAAAAATTATTTTTTGAATAATTTACTATAGAAAAGGCAATCCCTGGCGCACTTAAAATTTGCGACAGTAAAAAATTATTTTTTAATAATTTACTATAGAAATGGCAATCCCTGGCGTAATTAAAATTTGCGACAGTTGAAAATTATTTTTTGAATAATTTACTATAGAAAAGGCAATCCCTGGCGCACTTAAAATTTGCGACAGTAAAAAATTATTTTTTGAATAATTTACTATAGAAAAGGCAATCCCTGGCGTAATTAAAATTTGCGATAGTTGAAAATTATTTTTTGAATAATTTACTATAGAAAAGGCAATCCCTGGCGCACTTAAAATTTGCGACAGTAAAAAATTATTTTTTGAATAATTTACTATAGAAAAGGCAATCCCTGGCTCAATTAAAATTTGCGACAGTAAAAAATTATTTTTTGAATAATTTACTATAGAAAAGGCAATCCCTGGCTCAATTAAAATTTGCGACAGTAAAAAATTATTTTTTGAATAATTTACTATAGAAAAGGCAATCCCTGGCCTAATTAAAATTTGCGACAGTATAAAATTATTTTTTGAATAATTTACTATAGAAAGGCAATCCCTGGCGCAATTAAAATTTGCGACAGTAAAAAATTATTTTTTGAATAATTTACTATAGAAAAGGCAATCCCTGGCGCAATTAAAATTTGCGACAGTAAAAAATTATTTTTTGAATAATTTACTATAGAAAAGGCAATCCTTGGCGCAATTAAAATTTGCGACAGTAAAAAATTATTTTTTGAATAATTTACTATAGAAAAGGCAATCCCTGGCGTAATTAAAATTTGCGACAGTAAAAAATTATTTTTTGAATAATTTACTATAGAAAAGGCAATGCCTGGCGTAATTAAAATTTGCGACAGTAGAAAATTATTTTTTGAATAATTTACTATAGAAAAGGTAATCCCTGGCGTATTTAAAATTTGCGACAGTAAAAAATTATTTTTTGAATAATTTACTATAGAAAAGGCAATCCCTGGCGTATTTAAAATTTGCGAGAGTAAGAATTTAATTTGTGAGAAATTTACTATAGAAAAGGCAATCCCTGGCGTAATTAAAATTTGCGACAGTTGAAAATTATTTTTTGAATAATTTACTATAGAAAAGGCAATCCCTGGGATATTTAGAATTTGCGATAGTAAAAAATTATTTTTTGAATAATTTACTATAGAAAAGGCAATCCCTGGCGCAATTAAAATTTGCGACAATAAAAAATTATTTTTGAATAATTTACTATAGAAAAGGCAATCCCTGGCGCAATTAAAATTTGCGACAGTAGAAAATTATTTTTTGAATAATTTACTATAGAAAAGGCAATCCCTGGCGCACTTAAAATTTGCGACAGTAAAAAATTATTTTTTAATAATTTACTATAGAAATGGCAATCCCTGGCGTAATTAAAATTTGCGACAGTTGAAAATTATTTTTTGAATAATTTACTATAGAAAAGGCAATCCCTGGCGCACTTAAAATTTGCGACAGTAAAAAATTATTTTTTGAATAATTTACTATAGAAAAGGCAATCCCTGGCGTAATTAAAATTTGCGACAGTAAAAAATTATTTTTTGAATAATTTACTATAGAAAAGGCAATCTCTGGCTCAATTAAAATTTGCGACAGTAAAAAATTATTTTTGAATAATTTACTATAGAAAAGGCAATCCCTGGCGCAATTAAAATTTGCGACAGTAGAAAATTATTTTTTGAATAATTTACTATAGAAAAGGCAATCCCTGGCGCAATTAAAATTTGCGACAGTAAAAAATTATTTTTTGAATAATTTACTATAGAAAAGGCAATCCCTGGCTCACTTAAAATTTGCGACAGTAAAAAATTATTTTTTAATAATATACTATAGAAAAGGCAATCCCTGGCGCAATTAAAATTTGCGACAGTAAAAAATTATTTTTTGAATAATTTACTATAGAAAAGGCAATCCCTGGCGCAATTAAAATTTGCGACAGTAAAAAATTATTTTTTGAATAATTTACTATAGAAAAGGCAATCCCTGGCGCAATTAAAATTTGCGACAGTAAAAAAATATTTTTTGAATAATTTACTATAGAATAGGCATCCCTGGCGTAATTAAAATTTGCGACAGTAGAAAATTATTTTTTGAATAATTTACTATAGAAAAGGCAATCCCTGGGATATTTAAAATTTGCGACAGTAGAAAATTATTTTTTGAATAATTTACTATAGAAAAGGCAATCCCTGGCGTAATTAAAATTTGCGACAGTTGAAAATTATTTTTTGAATAATTTACTATAGAAAAGGCAATCCCTGGCGCACTTAAAATTTGCGACAGTATAATATTAATTTTTGAAAAATTTACTATAGAAAATGCAATCCCTGGCGCAATTAAAACTTGCGATAGTAAAAAATTATTTTTTTGCAAAATTTACTATAGAAAAGGCAATCCCTGGCGTATTTAAAATTTGCGACAGTAAAAAATTATTTCTTGAATAATTTACTATAGAAAAGGCAATCCCTGGCGCAATTAAAATTTGCGACAGTATAAAATTATTTTTTGAATAATTTACTATATAAAAGGCAATCCCTGGCGCAATTAAAATTTGCGACAGTGGAAAATTATTTTTTGAATAATTTACTATAGAAAAGGCAATTCCTGGCGTAATTAAAACTTGCGATAGTAAAAAATTATTTTTGGAATAATTTACTATAGAAAAGGCAATCCCTGGCGTAATTAAAATTTGCGACAGTATAAAATTATTTTTTTAATAATTTACTATAGAAAAGGCAATTCTTGGCGTATTTAAAATTTGCGACAGTATAAAATTATTTTTTGAATAATTTACTATTTAAAAGGAAATCCCTGGCGCACTTAAAATTTGCGACAGTATAAAATTATTTTTTGAATAATTTACTATATAAAAGGCAATACCTGGCGCAATTAAAATTTGCGACAGTTGAAAATTATTTTTTGAATAATTTACTATAGAAAAGGCAATCCCTGGCGCAATTAAAATTTGCGACAGTTGAAAATTATTTTTTGAATAATTTACTATAGAAAAGGCAATCCCTGGCGCAATTAAAATTTGCGACAGTATAAAATTATTTTTTGAATAATTTACTATAGAAAAGGCAATCCCTGGCGCAATTACAATTTGCGACAGTTGAAAATTATTTTTTGAATAATTTACTATAGAAAAGGCAATCCTTGGCGCAATTAAAATTTGCGACAGTATAAAATTATTTTTTGAATAATTTACTATAGAAAAGGCAATCCCTGGCGGATTTGAAATTTGCGACAGTAGAAAATTATTTTTTGAATAATTTACTATAGAAAAGGCAATCCCTGGCGGAATTACAATTTGCGACAGTTGAAAATTAGTTTTTGAATAATTTACTATAGAAAAGGCAATCCCTGGCGGATTTGAAATTTGCGACAGTAGAAAATTATTTTTTGAATAATTTACTATAGAAAAGGCAATCCCTGGCGCAATTACAATTTGCGACAATTGAAAATTATTTTTTGAATAATTTACTATAGAAAACTCAATCCCTGGCGCACTTAAAATTTGCGACAGTAAAAAATTATTTTTTGAATAATTTACTATAGAAAAGGCAATCCCTGGCGTAATTAAAATTTGCGACAGTAGAAAATTATTTTTTGCAAAATTTACTATAGAAAAGGCAATCTCTGGCGCACTTAAAATTTGCGAGAGTATAAAATTATTTTTTGAATAATTTACTATAGAAAAGGCAATCCCTGGCGGATTTGAAATTTGCGACAGTAGAAAATTATTTTTTGAATAATTTACTATAGAAAAGGCAATCCCTGGCGGAATTACAATTTGCGACAGTTGAAAATTAGTTTTTGAATAATTTACTATAGAAAAGGCAATCCCTGGCGGATTTGAAATTTGCGACAGTAGAAAATAATTTTTTGAATAATTTACTATAGAAAAGGCAATCCCTGGCGCAATTACAATTTGCGATAATTGAAAATTATTTTTTGAATAATTTACTATAGAAAAGGCAATCCCTGGCGCACTTAAAATTTGCGACAGTATAAAATTATTTTGTGAATAATTTACTATAGAAAAGGCAATCCCTGGCGTAATTAAAATTTGCGACAGTAAAAAATTATTTTTTTGAATAATTTACTATAGAAAAGGCAATCCCTGGCGCAATTAAAATTTGCGACAGTTGAAAATTATTTTTTTAATAATTTACTAGAGAAAAGCCAATCCCTGGCGTAATTAAAATTTGCGACAGTTGAAAATTATTTTTTGAATAATTTACTATAGAAAAGGCAATCCCTGGCGAAATTAAAATTTACGACAGTAGAAAATTATTTTTTGAATAATTTACTATAGAAGAGGCAATCCCTGGCGTATTTAAAATTTGCGACAGTAAAAAATTATTTTTTGAATAATTTACTATAGAAAAGGCAATCCCTGGCGTATTTAAAATTTGCGACAGTAAGAAATTAATTTGTGAGAAATTTACTATAGAAAAGGCAATCCCTGGCGTAATTAAAATTTGCGACAGTTGAAAATTATTTTTTGAATAATTTACTATAGAAAAGGCAATCCCTGGGATATTTAAAATTTGCGACAGTAAAAAATTATTTTTTGAATAATTTACTATAGAAAAGGCAATCCCTGGCGCAATTAAAATTTGCGACAGTTGAAAATTATTTTTTTAATAATTTACTAGAGAAAAGCCAATCCCTGGCGTAATTAAAATTTGCGACAGTTGAAAATTATTTTTTGAATAATTTACTATAGAAAAGGCAATCCCTGGCGAAATTAAAATTTACGACAGTAGAAAATTATTTTTTGAATAATTTACTATAGAAGAGGCAATCCCTGGCGTATTTAAAATTTGCGACAGTAAAAAATTATTTTTTGAATAATTTACTATAGAAAAGGCAATCCCTGGCGTATTTAAAATTTGCGACAGTAAGAAATTAATTTGTGAGAAATTTACTATAGAAAAGGCAATCCCTGGCGTAATTAAAATTTGCGACAGTTGAAAATTATTTTTTGAATAATTTACTATAGAAAAGGCAATCCCTGGGATATTTAAAATTTGCGACAGTAAAAAATTATTTTTTGAATAATTTACTATAGAAAAGGCAATCCCTGGCGCAATTAAAATTTGCGACAGTAAAAAATTATTTTTTGAATAATTTACTATAGAAAAGGCAATCCCTGGCGTAATTAAAATTTGCGACAGTTGAAAATTATTTTTTGCAAAATTTACTATAGAAAAGGCAATCCCTGGGGCACTTAAAATTTGCGACAGTAAAAAATTATTTTTTGAATAATTTACTATAGAAAAGGCAATCCCTGGCGTAATTAAAATTTGCGATAGTTGAAAATTATTTTTTGAATAATTTACTATAGAAAAGGCAATCCCTGGCGCACTTAAAATTTGCGACAGTAAAAAATTATTTTTTGAATAATTTACTATAGAAAAGGCAATCTCTGGCGTAATTAAAATTTGCGACAGTATAAAATTATTTTTTGAATAATTTTCTATAGAAAAGGCAATCCCTGGCGTAATTAAAATTTGCGACAGTATAAAATTATTTTTTGAATAATTTACTATAGAAAGGCAATCCCTGGCGCAATTAAAATTTGCGACAGTAAAAAATTATTTTTTGAATAATTTACTATAGAAAAGGCAATCCCTGGCGTAATTAAAATTTGCGACAGTATAAAATTATGTTTTGAATAATTTACTATAGAAAAGGCAATCCCTGGCGCAATTAAAATTTGCGACAGTAAAAAATTATTTTTTGAATAATTTACTATAGAAAAGGCAATCCCTGGCGCAATTAAAATTGCGACAGTAAAAAATTATTTTTTGAATAATTTACTATAGAAAAGGCAATCCCTGGCGCAATTAAAATTTGCGACAGTAAAAAATTATTTTTTGAATAATTTACTATAGAAAAGGATAATCCCTGGCGCAATTAAAATTTGCCACAGTAAAAAATTATTTTTTGAATAATTTACTATAGAAAAGGCAATCACTGGCGTAATTAAAATTTGCGACAGTAGAAAATTATTTTTTGAATAATTTACTATAGAAAAGGCAATCCCTGGCGTATTTAAAATTTGCGACAGTAAAAAATAATTTTTTGAATAATTTACTATAGAAAAGGCAATTCCTGGCGTATTTAAAATTTGCGACAGTAAGAAATTAATTTGTGAGAAATTTACTATAGAAAAGGCAATCCCTGGCGTAATTAAAATTTACGACAGTTGAAAATTATTTTTTGAATAATTTACTATAGAAAAGGCAATCCCTGGGATATTTAAAATTTGCGATAGTAAAAAATTATTTTTTGAATAATTTACTATAGAAAAGGCAATCCCTGGCGCAATTAAAATTTGCGACAGTAAAAAATTATTTTTGAATAATTTACTATAGAAAAGGCAATCCCTGGCGCAATTAAAATTTGCGACAGTAGAAAATTATTTTTTGAATAATTTACTATAGAAAAGGCAATCCCTGGCGCAATTAAAATTTGCGACAGTAAAAAATTATTTTTTGAATAATTTACTATAGAAAAGGCAATCCCTGGCGCACTTAAAATTTGCGACAGTAAAAAATTATTTTTTAATAATTTACTATAGAAAAGGCAATCCCTGGCGTAATTAAAATTTGCTACAGTTGAAAATTATTTTTTGAATAATTTACTATAGAAAAGGCAATCCCTGGCGCACTTAAAATTTGCGACAGTAAAAAATTATTTTTTGAATAATTTACTATAGAAAAGGCAATCCCTGGCGTAATTGAAATTTGCGACAGTATAAAATTATTTTTTGAATAATTTACTATAGAAAAGGCAATCCCTGGCGGAATTACAATTTGCGACAGTAAGAAATTAATTTGTGAGAAATTTACTATAGAAAAGGCAATCCCTGGGATATTTAAAATTTGAGACAGTAAACAATTATTTTTTGAAAAATTTACTATAGAAAAGGCAATCCCTGGCGCAATTAAAATTTGCGACAGTAAAAAATTATTTTTTGAATAATTTACTATAGAAAAGGCAATACCTGGCGCAATTAAAATTTGCGACAGTAAAAAATTCTTTTTTGAATAATTTACTATAGAAAAGGCAATCCCTGGCGTAATTAAAATTTGCGACAGTAGAAAATTATTTTTTGAATAATTTACTATAGAAAAGGCAATCCCTGGGAAATTTAAAATTTGCGACAGTAGAAAATTATTTTTTGAATAATTTACTATAGAAAAGGCAATCCCTGGCGTAATTAAAATTTGCGACAGTTGAAAATTATTTTTTGAATAATTTACTATAGAAAAGGCAATCCCTGGCGCACTTAAAATTTGCGACAGTATAATATTAATTTTTGAAAAATTTACTATAGAAAAGGCAATCCCTGGCGCAATTAAAACTTGCGACAGTATAAAATTATTTTTTGAATAATTTACTATATAAAAGGCAATCGCTGGCGCAATTAAAATTTGCGACAGTTGAAAATTATTTTTTGAATAATTTACTATAGAAAAGGCAATCCCCGGCGTAATTAAAACTTGCGATAGTAAAAAATTATTTTTTGAATAATTTACTATAGAAAAGGCAATCCCTGGCGTAATTAAAATTTGCGACAGTATAAAATTATTTTTTGAATAATTTACTATAGAAAAGGCAATTCCTGGCGTATTTAAAATTTGCGACAGTATAAAATTATTTTTTGAATAATTTACTATAGAAAAGGCAATCCCTGGCGCAATTAAAATTTGCGACAGTAGAAAATTATTTTTTGCAAAATTTACTATAGAAAAGGCAATCCCTGGCGCACTTAAAATTTGCGACAGCATAAAATTATTTTTTGAATAATTTACTATATAAAAGGCAATCCCTGGCGCAATTAAAATTTGCGACAGTAGAAAATTATTTTTTGAATAATTTACTATAGAAAAGGCAATCCCTGGCGTAATTAAAATTTGCGACAGTTGAAAATTATTTTTTGAATAATTTACTATAGAAAAGGCAATCCCTGGCGCACTTAAAATTTGCGACAGTATAATATTAATTTTTGAAAAATTTACTATAGAAAAGGCAATCCCTGGCGCAATTAAAATTTGCGACAGTATAAAATTATTTTTTGAATAATTTACTATATAAAAGGCAATCCCTGGCGCAATTAAAATTTGCGACAGTTGAAAATTATTTTTTGAATAATTTACTATAGAAAAGGCAATTCCCGGCGTATTTAAAATTTGCGACAGTATAAAATTATTTTTTGAATAATTTACTATAGAAAAGGCAATCCCTGGCGCAATTAAAATTTGCGACAGTAGAAAATTATTTTTTGAATAATTTACTATAGAAAAGGCAATCCCTGGCGCAATTAAAATTTGCGAGAGTAAAAAATTATTTTTTGAATAATTTACTATAGAAAAGGCAATCCCTGGCGTATTTAAAATTTGCTACAGTTGAAAATTATTTTTTGAATAATTTACTATAGAAAAGGCAATCCCTGGCGCACTTAAAATTTGCGACAGTAAAAAATTATTTTTTGAATAATTTACTATAAAAAAGGCAATCCCTGGCGTAATTGAAATTTGCGACAGTATAAAATTATTTTTTGAATAATTTACTATAGAAAAGGCAATCCCTGGCGGAATTACAATTTGCGACAGTAAGAAATTAATTTGTGAGAAATTTACTATAGAAAAGGCAATCCCTGGGATATTTAAAATTTGAGACAGTAAAAAATTATTTTTTGAAAAATTTACTATAGAAAAGGCAATCCCTGGCGCAATTAAAATTTGCGACAGTAAAAAATTATTTTTTGAATAATTTACTATAGAAAAGGCAATCCCTGGCGCAATTAAAATTTGCGACAGTAAAAAATTCTTTTTTGAATAATTTACTATAGAAAGGCAATCCCTGGCGTAATTAAAATTTGCGACAGTAGAAAATTATTTTTTGAATAATTTACTATAGAAAAGGCAATCCCTGGGATATTTAAAATTTGCGACAGTAGAAAATTATTTTTTGAATAATTTACTATAGAAAAGGCAATCCCTGGCGTAATTAAAATTTGCGACAGTTGAAAATTATTTTTTGAATAATTTACTATAGAAAAGGCAATCCCTGGCGCACTTAAAATTTGCGACAGTATAATATTAATTTTTGAAAAATTTACTATAGAAAAGGCAATCCCTGGCGCAATTAAAATTTGCGACAGTATAAAATTATTTTTTGAATAATTTACTATATAAGAGGCAATCCCTGGCGCAATTAAAATTTGCGACAGTTGAAAATTATTTTTTGAATAATTTACTATAGAAAAGGCAATCCCCGGCGTAATTAAAACTTGCGATAGTAAAAAATTATTTTTTGAATAATTTACTATAGAAAAGGCAATCCCTGGCGTAATTAAAATTTGCGACAGTATAAAATTATTTTTTGAATAATTTACTATAGAAAAGGCAATTCCTGGCGTATTTAAAATTTGCGACAGTATAAAATTATTTTTTGAATAATTTACTATAGAAAAGGCAATCCCTGGCGCAATTAAAATTTGCGACAGTAGAAAATTATTTTTTGCAAAATTTACTATAGAAAAGGCAATCCCTGGCGCACTTAAAATATGCGACAGTATAAAATTATTTTTTGAATAATTTACTATATAAAAGGCAATCCCTGGCGCAATTAAAATTTGAGACAGTTGAAAATTATTTTTTGAATAATTTACTATAGAAAAGGCAATCCCTGGCGCAATTAAAATTTGCGACAGTATAAAATTATTTTTTGAATAATTTACTATAGAAAAGACAATCCCTGGCGGATTTGAAATTTGCGACAGTAGAAAATTATTTTTTGAATAATTTACTATAGAAAAGGCAATCCCTGGCGCAATTACAATTTGCGACAGTATAATATTAATTTTTGAAAAATTTACTATAGAAAAGGCAATCCCTGGCGCAATTAAAATTTGCGACAGTATAAAATTATTTTTTGAATAATTTACTATATAAAAGGCAATCCCTGGCGCAATTAAAATTTGCGACAGTTGAAAATTATTTTTTGAATAATTTACTATAGAAAAGGCAATCCCCGGCGTAATTAAAACTTGCGATAGTAAAAAATTATTTTTTGAATAATTTACTATAGAAAAGGCAATCCCTGGCGTAATTAAAATTTGCGACAGTATAAAATTATTTTTTGAATAATTTACTATAGAAAAGGCAATTCCTGGCGTATTTAAAATTTGCGACAGTATAAAATTATTTTTTGAATAATTTACTATAGAAAAGGCAATCCCTGGCGCAATTAAAATTTGCGACAGTAGAAAATTATTTTTTGCAAAATTTACTATAGAAAAGGCAGTCCCTGGCGCACTTAAAATTTGCGACAGTATAAAATTATTTTTTGAATAATTTACTATATAAAAGGCAATCCCTGGCGCAATTAAAATTTGCGACAGTTGAAAATTATTTTTTGAATAATTTACTATAGAAAAGGCAATCCCTGGCGCAATTAAAATTTGCGACAGTATAAAATTATTTTTTGAATAATTTACTATAGAAAAGACAATCCCTGGCGGATTTGAAATTTGCGACAGTAGAAAATTATTTTTTGAATAATTTACTATAGAAAAGGCAATCCCTGGCGCAATTACAATTTGCGACAGTTGAAAATTATTTTTTGAATAATTTACTATAGAAAAGGCAATCCCTGGCGCAATTAAAATTTGCGACAGTATAAAATTATTTTTTGAATAATTTACTATAGAAAAGGCAATCCCTGGCGGATTTGAAATTTGCGACAGTAGAAAATTATTTTTTGAATAATTTACTATAGAAAAGGCAATCCCTGGCGCAATTACAATTTGCGACAATTGAAAATTATTTTTTGAATAATTTACTATAGAAAAGGCAAGCCCTGGCGGATTTGAAATTTGCGACAGTAGAATATTATTTTTTGAATAATTTACTATAGAAAAGGCAATCCCTGGCGCAATTACAATTTGCGACAGTTGAAAATTATTTTTTGAATAATTTACTATAGAAAAGGCAATCCCTGGTGCACTTAAAATTTGCGACAGTAAAAAATTATTTTTTGAATAATTTACTATAGAAAAGGCGATCCCTGGCGTAATTAAAATTTGCGACAGTAGAAAATTATTTTTTGCAAAATTTACTATAGATTAGGCAATCCCTGGCGGACTTAAAATTTGCGACAATATAAAACTATTTTTTGAATAATTTACTATAGAAAAGGCAATCCCTGGCGCAATTAAAATTTGCGACAATAGAAAATTATTTTTAGCAAAATTTACTATAGAAAAGGCAATCCCTGGCGCACTTAAAATTTGCGACAGTATAAAATTATTTTTTGAATAATTTACTATAGAAAAGGCAATCCCTGGCGTAATTAAAATTTGCGACAGTAAAAAATTATTTTTTGAATAATTTACTATAGAAAAGGCAATCCCTGGCGTAATTAAAATTTGCGACAGTTGAAAATTATTTTTTGAATAATTTACTATAGAAAAGCCAATCCCTGGCGTAATTAAAATTTGCGACAGTTGAAAATTATTTTTTGAATAATTTACTATAGAAAAGGCAATCCCTGGCGTAATTAAAATTTGCGACAGTAGAAAATAATTTTTTGAATAATTTACTATAGAAAAGGCAATCCCTGGCGTATTTAAAATTTGCGACAGTAAAAAATTATTTTTTGAATAATTTACTATAGAAAAGGCAATCCCTGGCGTATTTAAAATTTGCGACAGTAAGAAATTAATTTGTGAGAAATTTACTATTGAAAAGGCAATCCCTGGCGTAATTAAAATTTGCGACAGTTGAAAATTATTTTTTGAATAATTTACTATAGAAAAGGCAATCCCTGGCGCAATTAAAATTTGCGACAGTAAAAAATTATTTTTTGAATAATTTACTGTAGAAAAGGCAATCCCTGGCGTAATTAAAATTTGCGACAGTAGAAAATTATTTTTTGCAAAATTTACTATAGAAAAGGCAATCCCTGGCGCAATTAAAATTTGCGACAGTAAAAAATTATTTTTTGAATAATTTACTATAGAAAAGGCAATCCCTGGCGTAATTAAAATTTGCGACAGTAAAAAATTATTTTTTGCAAAATTTACTATAGAAAAGGCAATCCCTGGCGTAATTAAAGTTTGCGACAGTAGAGAATTATTTTTTGAATAATTTACTATATAAAAGGCAATCCCTGGCGTAATTAAGATTTGCGACAGTAGAAAATTATTTTTTGAATAATTTACTGTAGAAAAGGCAATCCCTGGCGCAATTAAAACTTGCGATAGTAAAAAATTATTTTTTGAATAATTTACTATAGAAAAGGCAATCCCTGGCGTAATTAAAATTTGCGACAGTAGAAAATTATTTTTTGAATAATTTACTATAGAAAAGGCAATCCCTGGCGTAATTAAAATTTGCGACAGTTGAAAATTATTTTTTGAATAATTTACTAAAGAAAAGGCAATCCCTGGCGTAATTAAAATTTGCGACAGTAGAAAATTATTTTTTGAATAATTTACTATAGAAAAGGCAATCCCTGGCGTAATTAAAATTTGCGACAGTAGAAAATTATTTTTTGAATAATTTACTATAGAAAAGGCAATCCCTGGCGTAATTAAAACTTGCGATAGTAAAAAATTATTTTTTGAATAATTTACTATAGAAAAGGCAATCCCTGGCGTAATTAAAATTTGCGACAGTAGAAAATTATTTTTTGAATAATTTAGTATAGAAAAGGCAATCCCTGGCGCAGTTAAAATTTGCGACAGTATAAAATTATTTTTTGAATAATTTACTATAGAAAAGGCAATCCCTGGCGCAATTAAAATTTGCGACAGTAAAAAATTATTTTTTGAATAATTCACTACAGAAAAGGCAATCCCTGGCGTAATTAAAATTTGCGATAGTAAAAAATTATTTTTTGAATAATTTACTGTAGAAAAGGCAATCCCTGGCGTAATTAAAACTTGCGATAGTAAAAAATTATTTTTTGAATAATTTACTATAGAAAAGGCAATCCCTGGCGTAATTAAAATTTGCGACAGTCGAAAATTATTTTTTGAATAATTTACTATAGAAAAGGCAATCCCTGGCTTAATTAAAATTTGCGACAGTAGAAAATTATTTTTTGAATAATTTACTATAGAAAAGGCAATCCCTGGCGTAATTAAAATTTGCGACAGTTGAAAATTATTTTTTGAATAACTTACTATAGAAAAGGCAATCCCTGGCGTAATTAAAATTTGCGACAGTAGAAAATTATTTTTTGAATAATTTACTATAGAAAAGGCAATCCCTGGCGCAATTAAAATTTGCTACAGTATAAAATTATTTTTTGAATAATTTACTATAGAAAAGGCAATCCCTGGCGTAATTAAAACTTGCGATATTAAAAAATTATTTTTTGAATAATTTACTATAGAAAAGGCAATCCCTGGCGTAATTAAAATTTGCGACAGTAAAAAATTATTTTTTGAATAATTTACTATAGAAAAGGCAATCCCTGTCGTAATTAAAATTTGCGACAGTAGAAATTATTTTTTGAATAATTTACTATAGAAAAGGCAATCCCTGTCGTATTTAAAATTTGCGACAGTAAAAAATAATTTTTTGAATAATTTACTATAGAAAAGGCAATCCCTGGCGTATTTAAAATTTGCGACAGTAGAAAATTATTTTTTGAATAATTTACTATAGAAAAGGCAATCCCTGGCGCAATTAAAATTTGCGACAGTAAAAAATTATTTTTGAATAATTTACTATAGAAAAGGCAATCCCTGGCGCACTTAAAATTTGCGACAGTAGAAAATTATTTTTTTGAATAATTTACTATAGAAAAGGCAATCCCTGGCGTAATTAAAACTTGCGATAGTAAAAAAATATTTTTTGAATAATTTACTATAGAAAAGGCAATCCCTGGCGTAATTAAAATTTGCGACAGTAAAAAATTATTTTTTGAATAATTTACTATAGAAAAGGCAATCCCTGGCGTAATTAAAATTTGCGACAGTAGAAAATTATTTTTTGAATAATTTACTATAGAAAAGGCAATCCCTGGCGTAATTAAAACTTGCGATAGTAAAAAAATATTTTTTGCATAATTTACTATAGAAAAGGCAATCCCTGGCGTAATTAAAATTTGCGACAGTAGAAAATTATTTTTTGAATAATTTACTATAGAAAAGGCAATCCCTGGCGCTATTAAAATTTGCGACAGTATAAAATTATTTTTTGAATAATTTACTGTAGAAAAGGCAATCCCTGGCGCAATTAAAATTTGCGACAGTAGAAAATTATTTTTTGAAAAATTTACTGTAGACAAGGCAATCCCTGGGATATTTAAAATTTGCGACAGTATAAAATTATTTTTTGAATAATTTACTATAGAAAAGGCAATCCCTGGCGTAATTAAAACTTGCGATATTAAAAAATAATTTTTTGAATAATTTACTATAGAAAAGGCAATCCCTGGCGTAATTAAAATTTGCGACAGTAAAAAATTATTTTTTGAATAATTTACTATAGAAAAGGCAATCCCTGGCGTATTTAAAATTTTGCGACAGTTGAAAATTATTTTTTGAATAATTTACTATAGAAAAGGCAATCCCTGGCGTAATTAAAATTTGCGACAGTAGAAAATTATTTTTTGAATAATTTACTATAGAAAAGGAAATCCCTGGGATATTTAAAATTTGCGACAGTAAAAAATTATTTTTTGAATAATTTACTATAGAAAAGGCAATACCTGGCGCAATTAAAATTTGCGACAGTAGAAAATTATTTTTTGAATAATTTACTATAGAAAAGGCAATCCCTGGCGCAATTAAAATTTGCGACAGTATAAAATTATTTTTTGAATAATTTACTATAGAAAAGGCAATCCCTGGCGTAATTAAAATTTGCGACAGTAAAAAATTATTTTTTGAATAATTTACTATAGAAAAGGCAATCCCTGGCGTAATTAAAATTTGCGACAGTAGAAAATTATTTTTTGAATAATTTACTATAGAAAAGGCAATCCCTGTCGTATTTAAAATTTGCGACAGTAAAAAATTATTTTTTGAATAATTTACTATAGAAAAGGCAATCCCTGGCGTATTTAAAATTTGCGACAGTAGAAAATTATTTTTTGAATAATTTACTATAGAAAAGGCACTCCCTGGCGCAATTAAAATTTGCGACAGTAAAAAATTATTTTTTGAATAATTTACTGTAGAAAAGGCAATCCCTGGCGCAATTAAAATTTGCGACAGTAGAAAATTATTTTTTGAAAAATTTACTGTAGACAAGGCAATCCCTGGGATATTTAAAATTTGCGACAGTAGAAAATTATTTTTTGAATAATTTACTATAGAAAAGGCAATCCCTGGCGTATTTAAAATTTGCGATAGTAAGAAATTAATTTGTGAGAAATTTACTATATAAAAGGCAATCCCTGGCGTAATTAAAATTTGCGATAGTATAAAATTATTTTTTGAATAATTTACTATAGAAAAGGCAATCCCTGGCGTAATTAAAATTTGCGACAGTAGAAAATTAATTTTTGAATAATTTACTATAGAAAAGGCAATCCCTGGCGTAATTAAAATTTGCGACAGTAGAAAATTATTTTTTGAATAATTTACTATAGAAAAGGCAATCCCTGGCGTAATTAAAATTTGCGACAGTTGAAAGTTATTTTTTGAATAATTTACTATGGAAAAGGCAATCCCTGGGATATTTAAAATTTGCGACAGTAAAAAATTATTTTTTGAATAATTTACTATAGAAAAGGCAATCCCTGGCGCAATTAAAACTTGCGATAGTAAAAAAATATTTTTTGCAAAATTTACTATAGAAAAGGCAATCCCTGGCGCACTTAAAATTTGCGACAGTATAAAATTATTTTTTGAATAATTTACTATAGAAAAGTAAATCCCTGGCGTATTTAAAATTTGCGACAGTAAGAAATTAATTTGTGAGAAATTTACTATAGAAAAGGCAATCCCTGGCGTAATTAAAATTTGCGACAGTTGAAAATTATTTTTTGAATAATTTACTATAGAAAAGGCAATCCCTGGGATATTTAAAATTTGCGACAGTAAAAAATTATTTTTTGAATAATTTACTATAGAAAAGGCAATCCCTGGCGCAATTAAAATTTGCGACAGTAAAAATTATTTTTTGAATAATTTACTATAGAAGAGCAATCCCTGGCGCAATTAAAATTTGCGACAGTTTAAAATAATTTTTTGAATAATTTACTATAGAAAAGGCAATCCCTGGCGCACTTAAAATTTGCGACAGTAGAAAATTATTTTTTGAATAATTTACTATAGAAAAGGCAATCCCTGGCGTATTTAAAATTTGCGACAATAAAAAATTATTTTTTGAATAATTTACTATAGAAAAGGCAATCCCTGGCGTATTTAAAATTTTGCGACAGTTGAAAATTATTTTTTGAATAATTTACTATAGAAAAGGCAATCCCTGGCGTAATTAAAATTTGCGACAGTAGAAAATTATTTTTTGAATAATTTACTATAGAAAAGGCAATCCCTGGGATATTTAAAATTTGCGACAGTAAAAAATTATTTTTTGAATAATTTACTATAGAAAAGGCAAACCCTGGCGCAATTAAAATTTGCGACAGTAAAAATTATTTTTTGAATAATTTACTATAGAAGAGCAATCCCTGGCGCAATTAAAATTTGCGACAGTTTAAAATAATTTTTTGAATAATTTACTATAGAAAAGGCAATCCCTGGCGTATTTAAAATTTGCGACAATAAAAAATTATTTTTTGAATAATTTACTATAGAAAAGGCAATCCCTGGCGTATTTAAAATTTTGCGACAGTTGAAAATTATTTTTTGAATAATTTACTATAGAAAAGGCAATCCCTGGCGTAATTAAAATTTGCGACAGTAGAAAATTATTTTTTGAATAATTTACTATAGAAAAGGCCCCTGGCGTATTTAAAATTTGCGACAGTAAAAAATTATTTTTTGAATAATTTACTATAGAAAAGGCAATCCCTGGCGTATTTAAAATTTGCGACAGTAGAAAATTATATTTTGAATAATTTACTATAGAAAAGGCAATCCCTGGCGCAATTAAAATTTGCGACAGTTGAAAGTTATTTTTTGAATAATTTACTATGGAAAAGGCAATCCCTGGGATATTTAAAATTTGCGACAGTAAAAAATTATTTTTTGAATAATTTACTATAGAAAAGGCAATCCCTGGCGCAATTAAAACTTGCGATAGTAAAAAAATATTTTTTGCAAAATTTGCTATAGAAAAGGCAATCCCTGGCGCACTTAAAATTTGCGACAGTATAAAATTATTTTTTGAATAATTTACTATAGAAAAGTAAATCCCTGGCGTATTTAAAATTTGCGACAGTAAGAAATTAATTTGTGAGAAATTTACTATAGAAAAGGCAATCCCTGGCGTAATTAAAATTTGCGACAGTTGAAAATTATTTTTTGAATAATTTACTATAGAAAAGGCAATCCCTGGGATATTTAAAATTTGCGACAGTAAAAAATTATTTTTTGAATAATTTACTATAGAAAAGGCAATCCCTGGCGCAATTAAAATTTGCGACAGTAAAAATTATTTTTTGAATAATTTACTATAGAAAAGGCAATCCCTGGCGCAATTAAAATTTGCGACAGTATAAAATTATTTTTTGAATAATTTACTGTAGAAAAGGCAATCCCTGGCGCAATTAAAATTTGCGACAGTAGAAAATTATTTTTTGAAAAATTTACTGTAGACAAGGCAATCCCTGGGATATTTAAAATTTGCGACAGTAGAAAATTATTTTTTGAATAATTTACTATAGAAAAGGCAATCCCTGGCGTATTTAAAATTTGCGATAGTAAGAAATTAATTTGTGAGAAATTTACTATATAAAAGGCAATCCCTGGCGTAATTAAAATTTGCGATAGTATAAAATTATTTTTTGAATAATTTACTATAGAAAAGGCAATCCCTGGCGTAATTAAAATTTGCGACAGTAGAAAATTATTTTTTGAATAATTTACTATAGAAAAGGCAATCCCTGGCGTAATTAAAATTTGCGACAGTAGAAAATTATTTTTTGAATAATTTACTATAGAAAAGGCAATCCCTGGCGCAATTAAAATTTGCGACAGTTGAAAGTTATTTTTTGAATAATTTACTATGGAAAAGGCAATCCCTGGGATATTTAAAATTTGCGACAGTAAAAAATTATTTTTTGAATAATTTACTATAGAAAAGGCAATCCCTGGCGCAATTAAAACTTGCGATAGTAAAAAAATATTTTTTGCAAAATTTACTATAGAAAAGGCAATCCCTGGCGCACTTAAAATTTGCGACAGTATAAAATTATTTTTTGAATAATTTACTATAGAAAAGTAAATCCCTGGCGTATTTAAAATTTGCGACAGTAAGAAATTAATTTGTGAGAAATTTACTATAGAAAAGGCAAGCCCTGGCGTAATTAAAATTTGCGACAGTTGAGAATTATTTTTTGAATAATTTACTATAGAAAAGGCAATCCCTGGGATATTTAAAATTTGCGACAGTAAAAAATTATTTTTTGAATAATTTACTATAGAAAAGGCAATCCCTGGCGCAATTAAAATTTGCGACAGTAAAAATTATTTTTTGAATAATTTACTATAGAAGAGCAATCCCTGGCGCAATTAAAATTTGCGACAGTTTAAAATAATTTTTTGAATAATTTACTATAGAAAAGGCAATCCCTGGCGCACTTGAAATTTGCGACAGTAAAAAATTGTTTTTTGAATAATTTACTATAGAAAAGGCAATCCCTGTGATATTTAAAATTTGCGACAGTAAAAAATTATTTTTTGAATAATTTACTATAGAAAAGGCAATCCTTGGCGTAATTAAAATTTGCGACAGTAAAAAATTATTTTTTGAATAATTTACTATAGAAAAGGCAATCCCTGGCGTAATTAAAATTTGCGACAGTAGAAAATTATTTTTTGAATAATTTACTATAGAAAAGGCAATCCCTGGGATATTTAAAATTTGCGACAGTAAAAAATTATTTTTTGAATAATTTACTATAGAAACGGCAATCCCTGGCGCAATTAAAATTTGCGACAGTAAAAATTATTTTTTGAATAATTTACTATAGAAGAGCAATCCCTGGCGCAAATAAAATTTGCGACAGTTTAAAATAATTTTTTGAATAATTTACTATAGAAAAGGCAATCCCTGTGATATTTAAAATTTGCGACAGTAAAAAATTATTTTTTGAATAATTTACTATAGAAAAGGCAATCCTTGGCGTAATTAAAATTTGCGACAGTAAAAAATTATTTTTTGAATAATTTACTATAGAAAAGGCAATCCCTGGCGTAATTAAAATTTGCGACAGTAGAAAATTATTTTTTGAATAATTTACTATAGAAAAGGCAATCCCTGGGATATTTAAAATTTGCGACAGTAAAAAATTATTTTTTGAATAATTTACTATAGAAACGGCAATCCCTGGCGCAATTAAAATTTGCGACAGTAAAAATTATTTTTTGAATAATTTACTATAGAAGAGCAATCCCTGGCGCAAATAAAATTTGCGACAGTTTAAAATAATTTTTTGAATAATTTACTATAGAAAAGGCAATCCCTGGCGTATTTAAAATTTGCGACAATAAAAAATTATTTTTTGAATAATTTACTATAGAAAAGGCAATCCCTGCCGTATTTAAAATTTTGCGACAGTTGAAAATTATTTTTTGAATAATTTACTATAGAAAAGGCAATCCCTGGCGTAATTAAAATTTGCGACAGTAGAAAATTATTTTTTGAATAATTTACTATAGAAAAGGCCCCTGGCGTATTTAAAATTTGCGACAGTAAAAAATTATTTTTTGAATAATTTACTATAGAAAAGGCAATCCCTGGCGTATTTAAAATTTGCGACAGTAGAAAATTATATTTTGAATAATTTACTATAGAAAAGGCAATCCCTGGCGCAATTAAAATTTGCGACAGTTGAAAGTTATTTTTTGAATAATTTACTATGGAAAAGGCAATCCCTGGGATATTTAAAATTTGCGACAGTAAAAAATTATTTTTTGAATAATTTACTATAGAAAAGGCAATCCCTGGCGCAATTAAAACTTGCGATAGTAAAAAAATATTTTTTGCAAAATTTACTATAGAAAAGGCAATCCCTGGCGCACTTAAAATTTGCGACAGTATAAAATTATTTTTTGAATAATTTACTATAGAAAAGTAAATCCCTGGCGTATTTAAAATTTGCGACAGTAAGAAATTAATTTGTGAGAAATTTACTATAGAAAAGGCAATCCCTGGCGTAATTAAAATTTGCGACAGTTGAAAATTATTTTTTGAATAATTTACTATAGAAAAGGCAATCCCTGGGATATTTAAAATTTGCTACAGTAAAAAATTATTTTTTGAATAATTTACTATAGAAAAGGCAATCCCTGGCGCAATTAAAATTTGCGACAGTAAAAATTATTTTTTGAATAATTTACTATAGAAGAGCAATCCCTGGCGCAATTAAAATTTGCGACAGTTTAAAATAATTTTTTGAATAATTTACTATAGAAAAGGCAATCCCTGTCGCACTTAAAATTTGCGACAGTAGAAAATTATTTTTTGAATAATTTACTATAGAAAAGGCAATCCCTGCCGTATTTAAAATTTGCGACAATAAAAAATTATTTTTTGAATAATTTACTATAGAAAAGGCAATCCCTGGCGTATTTAAAATTTTGCGACAGTTGAAAATTATTTTTTGAATAATTTACTATAGAAAAAGCAATCCCTGGCGTAATTAAAATTTGCGACAGTAGAAAATTATTTTTTGAATAATTTACTATAGAAAAGGCCCCTGGCGTATTTAAAATTTGCGACAGTAAAAAATTATTTTTTGAATAATTTACTATAGAAAAGGCAATACCTGGCGTATTTAAAATTTGCGACAGTAGAAAATTATATTTTGAATAATTTACTATAGAAAAGGCAATCCCTGGCGCAATTAAAATTTGCGACAGTTGAAAGTTATTTTTTGAATAATTTACTATGGAAAAGGCAATCCCTGGGATATTTAAAATTTGCGACAGTAAAAAATTATTTTTTGAATAATTTACTATAGAAAAGGCAATCCCTGGCGCAATTAAAACTTGCGATAGTAAAAAAATATTTTTTGCAAAATTTACTATAGAAAAGGCAATCCCTGGCGCACTTAAAATTTGCGACAGTATAAAATTATTTTTTGAATAATTTACTATAGAAAAGTAAATCCCTGGCGTATTTAAAATTTGCGACAGTAAGAAATTAATTTGTGAGAAATTTACTATAGAAAAGGCAATCCCTGGCGTAATTAAAATTTGCGACAGTTGAAAATTATTTTTTGAATAATTTACTATAGAAAAGGCAATCCCTGGGATATTTAAAATTTGCGACAGTAAAAAATTATTTTTTGAATAATTTACAATAAAAAAAAGGCAATCCCTGGCGCAATTAAAATTTGCGACAGTAAAAATTATTTTTTGAATAATTTACTATAGAAGAGCAATCCCTGGCGCAATTAAAATTTGCGACAGTTTAAAATAATTTTTTGAATAATTTACTATAGAAAAGGCAATCCCTGGCGCACTTAAAATTTGCGACAGTAGAAAATTATTTTTTGAATAATTTACTATAGAAAAGGCAATCCCTGGCGTATTTAAAATTTGCGACAATAAAAAATTATTTTTTGAATAATTTACTATAGAAAAGGCAATCCCTGGCGTATTTAAAATTTTGCGACAGTTGAAAATTATTTTTTGAATAATTAACTATATAAAAGGCAATCCCTGGCGTAATTAAAATTTGCGACAGTAGAAAATTATTTTTTGAATAATTTACTATAGAAAAGGCCCCTGGCGTATTTAAAATTTGCGACAGTAAAAAATTATTTTTTGAATAATTTACTATAGAAAAGGCAATCCCTGGCGTATTTAAAATTTGTGACAGTAGAAAATTATATTTTGAATAATTTGCTATAGAAAAGGCAATCCCTGGCGCAATTAAAATTTGCGACAGTAGAAAATTATTTTTTGAATAATTTACTATAGAGAAGGCAATCCCTGGCGCAATTAAAATTTGCGACAGTAAAAAATTATTTTTTGAATAATTTACTATAGAAAAGGCAATCCCTGGCGTAATTAAAATTTGCGACAGTTGAAAATTATTTTTTGAATAATTTACTATAGAAAAGGCAATCCCTGGCGTAATTAAAATTTGCGACAGTAGAAAATTATTTTTTGAATAATTTACTATAGAAAAGGCAATCCCTGGCGTATTTAAAATTTGCGACAGTAAAAAATTATTTTTAGAATAATTTACTATAGAAAAGGCAATCCCTGGCGTAATTAAAATTTGCGACAGTAAAAAAATATTTTTTGAATAATTTACTATAGAAAAGGCAATCCCTGGCGCAATTAAAATTTGCGACAGTAAAAATTATTTTTTGAATAATTTACTATAAAAAAGGCAATCCCTGGTGTAATTAAAATTTGCGACAGTTGAAAATTATTTTTTGAATAATTTACTACAGAAAAGGCAATCCCTGGCGTAATTAAAATTTGCGATAGAAAAAAATTATTTTTTGAATAATTTACTATAGAAAAGGCAATCCCTGGCGTAATTAAAATTTGCAACAGTAGAAAATTATTTTTTGAATAATTTACTATAGAAAAGGCCCCTGGCGTATTTAAAATTTGCGACAGTAAAAAATTATTTTTTGAATAATTTACTATAGAAAAGGCAATCCCTGGCGTATTTAAAATTTGCGACAGTAGAAAATTATATTTTGAATAATTTACTATAGAAAAGGCAATCCCTGGCGCAATTAAAATTTGCGACAGTTGAAAGTTATTTTTTGAATAATTTACTATGGAAAAGGCAATCCCTGGGATATTTAAAATTTGCGACAGTAAAAAATTATTTTTTGAATAATTTACTATAGAAAAGGCAATCCCTGGCGCAATTAAAACTTGCGATAGTAAAAAAATATTTTTTGCAAAATTTACTATAGAAAAGGCAATCCCTGGCGCACTTAAAATTTGCGACAGTATAAAATTATTTTTTGAATAATTTACTATAGAAAAGTAAATCCCTGGCGTATTTAAAATTTGCGACAGTAAGAAATTAATTTGTGAGAAATTTACTATAGAAAAGGCAATCCCTGGCGTAATTAAAATTTGCGACAGTTGAAAATTATTTTTTGAATAATTTACTATAGAAAAGGCAATCCCTGGGATATTTAAAATTTGCGACAGTAAAAAATTATTTTTTGAATAATTTACTATAGAAAAGGCAATCCCTGGCGCAATTAAAATTTGCGACAGTAAAAATTATTTTTTGAATAATTTACTATAGAAGAGCAATCCCTGGCGCAATTAAAATTTGCGAGAGTTTAAAATAATTTTTTGAATAATTTACTATAGAAAAGGCAATCCCTGGCGCACTTAAAATTTGCGACAGTAGAAAATTATTTTTTGAATAATTTACTATAGAAAAGGCAATCCCTGGCGTATTTAAAATTTGCGACAATAAAAAATTATTTTTTGAATAATTTACTATAGAAAAGGCAATCCCTGGCGTATTTAAAATTTTGCGACAGTTGAAAATTATTTTTTGAATAATTTACTATATAAAAGGCAATCCCTGGCGTAATTAAAATTTGCGACAGTAGAAAATTATTTTTTGAATAATTTACTATAGAAAAGGCCCCTGGCGTATTTAAAATTTGCGACAGTAAAAAATTATTTTTTGAATAATTTACTATAGAAAAGGCAATCCCTGGCGTATTTAAAATTTGCGACAGTAGAAAATTATATTTTGAATAATTTACTATAGAAAAGGCAATACCTGGCGCAATTAAAATTTGCGACAGTAGAAAATTATTTTTTGAATAATTTACTATAGAGAAGGCAATCCCTGGCGCAATTAAAATTTGCGACAGTAAAAAATTATTTTTTGAATAATTTACTATAGAAAAGGCAATCCCTGGCGTAATTAAAATTTGCGACAGTTGAAAATTATTTTTTGAATAATTTACTATAGAAAAGGCAATCCCTGGCGTAATTAAAATTTGCGACAGTAGAAAATTATTTTTTGAATAATTTACTATAGAAAAGGCAATCCCTGGCGTATTTAAAATTTGCGACAGTAAAAAATTATTTTTTGAATAATTTACTATAGAAAAGGCAATCCCTGGCGTATTTAAAATTTGCGACAGTAAAAAATTATTTTTAGAATAATTTACTATAGAAAAGGCAATCCCTGACGTAATTAAAATTTGCGACAGTTGAGAATTATTTTTTGAATAATTTACTGTAGAAAAGGCAATCCCTGGGATATTTAAAATTTGCGACAGTAAAAAATTATTTTTTGAATAATTTACTATAGAAAAGGCAATCCCTGGCGTAATTAAAATTTGCGACAGTAAAAAATTATTTTTTGAATAATTTACTATAGAAAAGGCAATCCCTGGCGCAATTAAAATTTGCGACAGTAGAAAATTATTTTTTGAATAATTTACTATAGAAAAGGCAATCCCTGGCGCAATTAAAATTTGCGACAGTAAAAAATTATTTTTTGAATAATTTACTATAGAAAAGGCAATCCCTGGCGTAATTAAAATTTGCGACAGTAGAAAATTATTTTGTGCAAAATTTACTACAGAAAAGGCAATCCCTGGCGCACTTAAAATTTGCGACAGTATAAAATTATTTTTTGAATAATTTACTATAGAAAAGGCAATCCCTGGCGCAATTAAAATTTGCGACAGTTGAAAATTATTTTTTGCAAAATTTACTATAGAAAAGGCAATCCCTGGCGCACTTAAAATTTGCGACAGTATAAAATTATTTTTTGAATAATTTTCTATAGAAAAGGCAATCCCTGGCGTAATTAAAATTTGCGACA
The DNA here is from genome assembly GCA_963930735.1 of Dioctria linearis. Classification (NCBI taxonomy): domain Eukaryota; kingdom Metazoa; phylum Arthropoda; class Insecta; order Diptera; family Asilidae; genus Dioctria; species Dioctria linearis. Next base: position 104,189 of record CAWVNZ010000081.1, on the reverse strand, counting down.
GTAAACAATTATTTTTTGAATAATTTACTATAGAAAAGGCAATCCCTGGCCTAATTAAAATTTGCGACAGTTGAAAATTATTTTTTGAATAATTTACTATAGAAAAGGCAATCCCTGGCGTAATTAAAATTTGCGACAATTGAAAATTATTTTTTGAATAATTTACTATAGAAAAGGCAATCTCTGGCGTAATTAAAATTTGCGACAGTAGAAAATTATTTTTTGAATAATTTACTATAGAAAAGGCAATCCCTGCCGTAATTAAAATTTGCGACAGTAAAAAATTATTTTTTGAATAATTTGCTATAGAAAAGGCAATCCCTGGCGTATTTAAAATTTGCGACAGTAAGAAATTAATTTGTGAGAAATTTACTATAGAAAAGGCAATCCCTGGCGTAATTATAATTTGCGACAATTGAAAATTATTTTTTGAATAATTTACTATAGAAAAGGCAATCCCTGGGATATTTAAAATTTGCGACAGTAAAAAATTATTTTTTGAATAATTAACTATAGAAAAGGCAATCCCTGGCGCAATTAAAATTTGCGACAGTAAAAAATTATTTTTTGAATAATTTACTATAGAAAAGGCAATCCCTGGCGCAATTAAAATTTACGACAGTAGAAAATTATTTTTTGAATAATTTACTATAGAAAAGGCAATCCCTGGCGCAATTAAAATTTGCGACAGTAAAAAATTATTTTTTGGACAATTTACTATAGAAAAGGCAATCCCTGGCGCACTTAAAATTTGTGACAGTAAAAAATTATTTTTTGAATAATTTACTATAGAAAAGGCAATCCCTGGCGTAATTAAAATTTGCGACAGTTGAAAATTATTTTTTGAATAATTTACTATAGAAAAGGCAATCCCTGGCGTAATTAAAATTTTCGACAGTTGAAAATTATTTTTTGAATAATTTACTATAGAAAAGACAATCCCTGGCGCAATTAAAACTTGAGATAGTAAAAAATTATTTTTTTGCAAAATTTACTGTAGAAAAGGCAATCCCTGGCGTATTTAAAATTTGCGACAGTAAAAAATTATTTTTTGAATAATTTACTATAGAAAAGGCAATCCCTGGCGCAATTAAAATTTGCGACAGTATAAAATTATTTTTTGAATAACTTACTATATAAAAGGCAATCCCTGGCGCAATTAAAATTTGCGACAGTTGAAAATTATTTTTTGAATAATTTACTATAGAAAAGGCAATCCCTGGCGTAATTAAATCTTGCGATAGTAAAAATTATTCTTTCAATAATTTACTATAGAAAAGGCAATCCCTGGCGTAATTAAAATTTGTGACAGTATAAAATTATTTTTTGAATAATTTACTATAGAAAAGGCAATCCCTGGCGTATTTAAAATTTACGACAGTTGAAAATTATTTTTTGAATAATTTACTATAGAAAAGGCAATCCCTGGCGTAATTAAAATTTGCGACAGTAGAAAATTATTTTTTGCAAAATTTACTATAGAAAAGGCAATTCCTGGCGCACTTAAAATTTGCGACAGTATAAAATTATTTTTTGAATAATTTACTATACAAAAGGCAATCTCTGGCGCAATTAAAATTTGCGACAGTTGAAAATTATTTTTTGAATAATTTACTATAGAAAAGGCAATCCCTGGCGCAATTAAAATTTGCGATAGTATAAAATTATTTTTTGAATAATTTACTATAGAAAAGGCAATCCCTGGCGGATTTGAAATTTGCGACAGTAGAAAATTATTTTTTGAATAATTTACTATAGAAAAGGGAATCCCTGGCCCAATTACAATTTGCGACAGTTGAAAATTATTTTTTGAATAATTTACTATAGAAAAGGCAATCCCTGGCGCACTTAAAATTTGCGACATTATAAAATTATTTTTTGAATAATTTACTATATAAAAGGCAATCCCTGGCGGATTTGAAATTTGCGACAGTAGAAAATTATTTTTTGAATAATTTAATATAGTAAAGGCAATCCCTGGCGCAATTACAATTTGCGACAGTTGAAAATTATTTTTTGAATAATTTACTATATAAAAGGCAATCCCTGGCGCAATTAAAATTTGCGACAGTTGAAAATTATTTTTTGAATAATTTACTATAGAAAAGGCAATTCCTGGCGTAATTAAAATTTGCGACAGTATAAAATTATTTTTTGAATAATTTACTATACAAAAGGCAATCCCTGGCGCAATTAAAATTTGCGACAGTTGAAAATTATTTTTTGAATAATTTACTATAGAAAAGGCAATCCCTGGCGGATTTGAAATTTGCGACAGTAAAAAATTATTTTTTGAATAATTTACTATAGAAAAGGCAATCGCTGGCGTAATTAAAATTTGCGACAGTAGAAAATTATTTTTTGAATAATTTACTATAGAAGAGGCAATCCCTGGCGTAATTAAAATTTGCGACAGTTGAAAATTATTTTTTGAATAATTTACTATAGAAAAGGCAATCTCTGGCGTAATTAAAATTTGCGACAGTAGAAAATTATTTTTTGAATAATTTACTATAGAAAAGGCAATCCCTGCCGTATTTAAAATTTGCGAGAGTAGAAAATTATTTTTTGCAAAATTTACTATAGAAAAGGCAATTCCTGGCGCACTTAAAATTTGCGACAGTATAAAATTATTTTTTGAATAATTTACTATACAAAAGGCAATCCCTGGCGCAATTAAAATTTGCGACAGTTGAAAATTATTTTTTGAATAATTTACGATAGAAAAGGCAATCCCTGGCGGATTTGAAATTTGCGACAGTAAAAAATTATTTTTTGAATGATTTACTATAGAAAAGGCAATCGCTGGCGCAATTACAATTTGCGACCGTTGAAAATTATTTTTTGAATAATTTACTATAGAAAAGGCAATCCCTGGCGTAATTAAAATTTGCGACAATTGAAAATTATTTTTTGAATAATTTACTATAGAAAAGGCAATCCCTGGGATATTTAAAATTTGCGACAGTAAAAAATTATTTTTTGAATAATTTACTATAGAAAAGGCAATCCCTGGCGCAATTAAAATTTGCGACAGTAAAAAATTATTTTTTGAATAATTTACTATAGAAAAGGCAAACCCTGGCGTAATTAAAATTTGCGACAGTAGAAAATTATTTTTTGAATAATTTACTATAGAAAAGGCAATCCCTGGCCTAATTAAAATTTGCGACAGTTGAAAATTATTTTTTGAATAATTTACTATAGAAAAGGCAATCTCTGGCGTAATTAAAATTTGCGACAGTAGAAAATTATTTTTTGAATAATTTACTATAGAAAAGGCAATCCCTGCCGTATTTAAAATTTGCGAGAGTAGAAAATTATTTTTTGCAAAATTTACTATAGAAAAGGCAATTCCTGGCGCACTTAAAATTTGCGACAGTATAAAATTATTTTTTGAATAATTTACTATACAAAAGGCAATCCCTGGCGCAATTAAAATTTGCGACAGTTGAAAATTATTTTTTGAATAATTTACTATAGAAAAGGCAATCCCTGGCGGATTGGAAATTTGCGACAGTAAAAAATTATTTTTTGAATAATTTACTATAGAAAAGGCAATCGCTGGCGCAATTAAAACTTGAGATAGTAAAAAATTATTTTTTTGCAAAATTTACTGTAGAAAAGGCAATCCCTGGCGTATTTAAAATTTGCGACAGTAAAAAATTATTTTTTGAATAATTTACTATAGAAAAGGCAATCCCTGGCGCAATTAAAATTTGCGACAGTATAAAATTATTTTTTGAATAACTTACTATATAAAAGGCAATCCCTGGCGCAATTAAAATTTGCGACAGTTGAAAATTATTTTTTGAATAATTTACTATAGAAAAGGCAATCCCTGGCGTAATTAAATCTTGCGATAGTAAAAATTATTCTTTCAATAATTTACTATAGAAAAGGCAATCCCTGGCGTAATTAAAATTTGTGACAGTATACAATTATTTTTTGAATAATTTACTATAGAAAAGGCAATCCCTGGCGTATTTAAAATTTACGACAGTTGAAAATTATTTTTTGAATAATTTACTATAGAAAAGGCAATCCCTGGCGTAATTAAAATTTGCGACAGTAGAAAATTATTTTTTGCAAAATTTACTATAGAACAGGCAATTCCTGGCGCACTTAAAATTTGCGACAGTATAAAATTATTTTTTGAATAATTTACTATACAAAAGGCAATCTCTGGCGCAATTAAAATTTGCGACAGTTGAAAATTATTTTTTGAATAATTTACTATAGAAAAGGCAATCCCTGGCGCAATTAAAATTTGCGATAGTATAAAATTATTTTTTGAATAATTTACTATAGAAAAGGCAATCCCTGGCGGATTTGAAATTTGCGACAGAAGAAAATTATTTTTTGAATAATTTACTATAGAATAGGGAATCCCTGGCGCAATTACAATTTGCGACAGTTGAAAATTATTTTTTGAATAATTTACTATAGAAAAGGCAATCCCTGGCGCACTTAAAATTTGCGACATTATAAAATTATTTTTTGAATAATTTACTATATAAAAGGCAATCCCTGGCGGATTTGAAATTTGCGACAGTAGAAAATTATTTTTTGAATAATTTAATATAGTAAAGGCAATCCCTGGCGCAATTACAATTTGCGACAGTTGAAAATTATTTTTTGAATAATTTACTATATAAAAGGCAATCCCTGGCGCAATTAAAATTTGCGACAGTTGAAAATTATTTTTTGAATAATTTACTATAGAAAAGGCAATCCCTGGCGTAATTAAAATTTGCGACAGTTGAAAATTATTTTTTGAATAATTTACTATAGAAAAGGCAATCCCTGGCGTAATTAAAATTTGCGACAGTAGAAAATTATTTTTTGAATAATTTACTATAGAAAAGGCAATCCCTGGCGTATTTAAAATTTGCGACAGTAAAAAATTATTTTTTGAATAATTTACTATAGAAAAGGCAATCCCTGGCGTATTTAAAATTTTCGACAGTAAGAAATTAATTTGTGAGAAATTTACTATAGAAAAGGCAATCCCTGGCGTAATTAAAATTTGCGACAGTTGAAAATTATTTTTTGAATAATTTACTATAGAAAAGGCAATCCCTGGGATATTTAAAATTTGCGACAGTAAAAATTATTTTTTGAATAATTTACTATAGAAAAGGCAATCCCTGGCGCAATTAAAATTTGCGACAGTAAAAAATTATTTTTTGAATAATTTACTATAGAAAAGGCAATCCCTGGCGTAATTAAAATTTGCGACAGTAGAAAATTATTTTTTGAATAATTTACTATAGAAAAGGCAATCCCTGGCGTAATTAAAATTTGCGACAGTTGAAAATTATTTTTTGAATAATTTACTATAGAAAGGGCAATCTCTGGCGTAATTAAAATTTGCGACAGTAGAAAATTATTTTTTGAATAATTTACTATAGAAAAAGCAATCCCTGCCGTATTTAAAATTTGCGAGAGTAGAAAATTATTTTTTGCAAAATTTACTATAGAAAATGCAATTCCTGGCGCACTTAAAATTTGCGACAGTATAAAATTATTTTTTGAATAATTTACTATACAAAAGGCAATCCCTGGCGCAATTAAAATTTGCGACAGTTGAAAATTATTTTTTGAATAATTTACTATAGAAAAGGCAATCCCTGGCGGATTTGAAATTTGCGACAGTAAAAAATTATTTTTTGAATAATTTACTATAGAAAAGGCAATCGCTGGCGCAATTACAATTTGCGACAGTTGAAAATTATTTTTTGAATAATTTACTATAGAAAAGGCAATCCCTGGCGCAATTAAAATTTGCGACAGTATAAAATTATTTTTTGAATAATTTACTATAGAAAAGGCAATCCCTGGCGGATTTGAAATTTGCGACAGTAGAAAATTATTTTTTGAATAATTTACTATAGAAAAGGCAATCCCTGGCGCAATTAAAATTTGCGACAGTAAAAAATTATTTTTTGAATAATTTACTATAGAAAAGGCAATCCCTGGCGTAATTAAAATTTGCGACAGTAGAAAATTATTTTTTAAATAATTTACTATAGAAAAGGCAATCCCTGGCGTAATTAAAATTTGCGACAGTTGAAAATTATTTTTTGAATAATTTACTATAGAAAAGGCAATCTCTGGCGTAATTAAAATTTGCGACAGTAGAAAATTATTTTTTGAATAATTTACTATAGAAAAGGCAATCCCTGCCGTATTTAAAATTTGCGAGAGTAGAAAATTATTTTTTGCAAAATTTACTATAGAAAAGGCAATTCCTGGCGCACTTAAAATTTGCGACAGTATAAAATTATTTTTTGAATAATTTACTATACAAAAGGCAATCCCTGGCGCAATTAAAATTTGCGACAGTTGAAAATTATTTTTTGAATAATTTACTATAGAAAAGGCAATCCCTGGCGGATTTGAAATTTGCGACAGTAAAAAATTATTTTTGGAATAATTTACTATAGAAAAGGCAATCGCTGGCGCAATTACAATTTGCGACCGTTGAAAATTATTTTTTGAATAATTTACTATAGAAAAGGCAATCCCTGGCGTAATTAAAATTTGCGACAGTTGAAAATTATTTTTTGAATAATTTACTATAGAAAAGGCAATCCCTGGGATATTTAAAATTTGCGACAGTAAAAAATTATTTTTTGAATAATTTACTATAGAAAAGGCAATCGCTGGCGCAATTAAAATTTGCGACAGCAAAAAAATATTTTTTGAATAATTTACTATAGAAAAGGCAATCCCTGGCGTAATTAAAATTTGCGACAGTAGAAAATTATTTTTTGAATAATTTACTATAGAAAAGGCAATCCCTGGCGTAATTAAAATTTGCGACAGTTGAAAATTATTTTTTGAATAATTTACTATAGAAAAGGCAATCTCTGGCGTAATTAAAATTTGCGACAGTAGAAAATTATTTTTTGAATAATTTACTATAGAAAAGGCAATCCCTGCCGTATTTAAAATTTGCGAGAGTAGAAAATTATTTTTTGCAAAATTTACTATAGAAAAGGCAATTCCTGGCGCACTTAAAATTTGCGACAGTATAAAATTATTTTTTGAATAATTTACTATACAAAAGGCAATCCCTGGCGCAATTAAAATTTGCGACAGTTGAAAATTATTTTTTGAATAATTTACTATAGAAAAGGCAATCCCTGGCGGATTGGAAATTTGCGACAGTAAAAAATTATTTTTTGAATAATTTACTATAGAAAAGGCAATCGCTGGCGCAATTACAATTTGCGACAGTTGAAAATTATTTTTTGAATAATTTACTATAGAAAAGTCAATCCATGGCGCAATTAAAATTTGCGACAGTATAAAATTATTTTTTGAATAATTTACTATAGAAAAGGCAATCCCTGGCGGATTTGAAATTTGCGACAGTAGAAAATTATTTTTTGAATAATTTACTATAGAAAAGGCAATCCCTGGCGTAATTAAAATTTGCGACAGTTGAAAATTATTTTTTGAATAATTTACTATAGAAAAGGCAATCTCTGGCGTAATTAAAATTTGCGACAGTAGAAAATTATTTTTTGAATAATTTACTATAGAAAAGGCAATCGCTGGCGCAATTAAAATTTGCGACAGTAAAAAATTATTTTTTGAATAATTTACTATAGAAAAGGCAATCCCTGGCGTAATTAAAATTTGCGACAGTAGAAAATTATTTTTTGAATAATTTACTATAGAAAAGGCAATCCCTGGCGTAATTAAAATTTGCGACAGTTGAAAATTATTTTTTGAATAATTTACTATAGAAAAGGCAATCTCTGGCGTAATTAAAATTTGCGACAGTAGAAAATTATTTTTTGAATAATTTACTATAGAAAAGGCAATCCCTGCCGTATTTAAAATTTGCGAGAGTAGAAAATTATTTTTTGCAAAATTTACTATAGAAAAGGCAATTCCTGGCGCACTTAAAATTTGCGACAGTATAAAATTATTTTTTGAATAATTTACTATACAAAAGGCAATCCCTGGTGCAATTAAAATTTGCGACAGTTGAAAATTATTTTTTGAATAATTTACTATAGAACAGGCAATCCCTGGCGGATTTGAAATTTGCGACAGTAAAAAATTATTTTTGGAATAATTTACTATAGAAAAGGCAATCGCTGGCGCAATTACAATTTGCGACCGTTGAAAATTATTTTTTGAATAATTTACTATAGAAAAGGCAATCCCTGGCGTAATTAAAATTTGCGACAGTTGAAAATTATTTTTTGAATAATTTACTATAGAAAAGGCAATCCCTGGGATATTTAAAATTTGCGACAGTAAAAAATTATTTTTTGAATAATTTACTATAGAAAAGGCAATCGCTGGCGCAATTAAAATTTGCGACAGTAAAAAATTATTTTTTGAATAATTTACTATAGAAAAGGCAATCCCTGGCGTAATTAAAATTTGCGACAGTAGAAAATTATTTTTTGAATAATTTACTATAGAAAAGGCAATCCCTGGCGTAATTAAAATTTGCGACAGTTGAAAATTATTTTTTGAATAATTTACTATAGAAAAGGCAATCTCTGGCGTAATTAAAATTTGCGACAGTAGAAAATTATTTTTTGAATAATTTACTATAGAAAAGGCAATCCCTGCCGTATTTAAAATTTGCGAGAGTAGAAAATTATTTTTTGCAAAATTTACTATAGAAAAGGCAATTCCTGGCGCACTTAAAATTTGCGACAGTATAAAATTATTTTTTGAATAATTTACTATACAAAAGGCAATCCCTGGCGCAATTAAAATTTGCGACAGTTGAAAATTATTTTTTGAATAATTTACTATAGAAAAGGCAATCCCTGGCGGATTGGAAATTTGCGACAGTAAAAAATTATTTTTTGAATAATTTACTATAGAAAAGGCAATCGCTGGCGCAATTACAATTTGCGACAGTTGAAAATTATTTTTTGAATAATTTACTATAGAAAAGTCAATCCCTGGCGCAATTAAAATTTGCGACAGTATAAAATTATTTTTTGAATAATTTACTATAGAAAAGGCAATCCCTGGCGGATTTGAAATTTGCGACAGTAGAAAATTATTTTTTGAATAATTTACTATAGAAAAGGCAATCCCTGGCGCAATTACAATTTGCGACAGTTGAAAATTATTTTTTGAATAATTTACTATATAAAAGGCAATCCCTGGCGCAATTAAAATTTGCGACAGTAAAAAATTATTTTTTGAATAATTTACTATAGAAAAGGCAATCCCTGGCGTAATTAAAATTTGCGACAGTTGAAAATTATTTTTTGAATAATTTACTATAGAAAAGGCAATCCCTGGGATATTTAAAATTTGCGACAGTAAAAAATTATTTTTTGAATAATTTACTATAGAAAAGGCAATCCCTGGCGCAATTAAAATTTGCGACAGTAAAAATTAATTTTTTGAATAATTTACTATAGAAAAGGCAATCCCTGGCGCAATTACAATTTGCGACAGTTGAAAATTATTTTTTGAATAATTTACTATAGAAAAGGCAATCCCTGGCGTAATTAAAATTTGCGACAGTTGAAAATTATTTTTTGAATAATTTACTATAGAAAAGGCAATCCCTGGCGTAATTAAAATTTGCGACAGTAGAAAATTATTTTTTGAATAATTTACTATTGAAAAGGCAATCCCTGGCGTATTTAAAATTTGCGACAGTAAAAAATTATTTTTTTAATAATTTACTATAGAAAAGGCAATCCCTGGCGTATTTAAAATTTGCGACAGTAAGAAATTAATTTGTGACAAATTTACTATAGAAAAGGCAATCCCTGGCGTAATTAAAATTTGCGACAGTTGAAAATTATTTTTTGAATAATTTACTATAGAAAAGGCAATCCCTGGGATATTTAAAATTTGCGTCAGTAAAAAATTATTTTTTGAATAATTTACTATAGAAAAGGCAATCCCTGGCGCAATTAAAATTTGCGACAGTAAAAAATTATTTTTTGAATAATTTACTATATAAAAGGCAATCCCTGGCGGATTTGAAATTTGCGACAGTAGAAAATTATTTTTTGAATAATTTAATATAGTAAAGGCAATCCCTGGCGCAATTACAATTTGCGACAGTTGAAAATTATTCTTTGAATAATTTACTATATAAAAGGCAATCCCTGGCGCAATTAAAATTTGCGACAGTTGAAAATTATTTTTTGAATAATTTACTATAGAAAAGGCAATTCCTGGCGTAATTAAAATTTGCGACAGTTGAAAATTATTTTTTGAATAATTTACTATAGAAAAGGCAATCCCTGGCGTAATTAAAATTTGCGACAGTAGAAAATTATTTTTTGCAAAATTTACTATAGAACAGGCAATTCCTGGCGCACTTAAAATTTGCGACAGTATAAAATTATTTTTTGAATAATTTACTATACAAAAGGCAATCTCTGGCGCAATTAAAATTTGCGACAGTTGAAAATTATTTTTTGAATAATTTACTATAGAAAAGGCAATCCCTGGCGCAATTAAAATTTGCGATAGTATAAAATTATTTTTTGAATAATTTACTATAGAAAAGGCAATCCCTGGCGGATTTGAAATTTGCGACAGTAGAAAATTATTTTTTGAATAATTTACTATAGAATAGGGAATCCCTGGCGCAATTACAATTTGCGACAGTTGAAAATTATTTTTTGAATAATTTACTATAGAAAAGGCAATCCCTGGCGCACTTAAAATTTGCGACATTATAAAATTATTTTTTGAATAATTTACTATATAAAAGGCAATCCCTGGCGGATTTGAAATTTGCGACAGTAGAAAATTATTTTTTGAATAATTTAATATAGTAAAGGCAATCCCTGGCGCAATTACAATTTGCGACAGTTGAAAATTATTTTTTGAATAATATACTATATAAAAGGCAATCCCTGGCGCAATTAAAATTTGCGACAGTTGAAAATTATTTTTTGAATAATTTACTATAGAAAAGGCAATCCCTGGCGTAATTAAAATTTGCGACAGTTGAAAATTATTTTTTGAATAATTTACTATAGAAAAGGCAATCCCTGGCGTAATTAAAATTTGCGACAGTAGAAAATTATTTTTTGAATAATTTACTATAGAAAAGGCAATCCCTGGCGTATTTAAAATTTGCGACAGTAAAAAATTATTTTTTGAATAATTTACTATAGAAAAGGCAATCCCTGGCGTATTTAAAATTTTCGACAGTAAGAAATTAATTTGTGAGAAATTTACTATAGAAAAGGCAATCCCTGGCGTAATTAAAATTTGCGACAGTTGAAAATTATTTTTTGAATAATTTACTATAGAAAAGGCAATCCCTGGGATATTTAAAATTTGCGACAGTAAAAATTATTTTTTGAATAATTTACTATAGAAAAGGCAATCCCTGGCGCAATTAAAATTTGCGACAGTAAAAAATTATTTTTTGAATAATTTACTATAGAAAAGGCAATCCCTGGCGTAATTAAAATTTGCGACAGTAGAAAATTATTTTTTGAATAATTTACTATAGAAAAGGCAATCCCTGGCGTAATTAAAATTTGCGACAGTTGAAAATTATTTTTTGAATAATTTACTATAGAAAGGGCAATCTCTGGCGTAATTAAAATTTGCGACAGTAGAAAATTATTTTTTGAATAATTTACTATAGAAAAAGCAATCCCTGCCGTATTTAAAATTTGCGAGAGTAGAAAATTATTTTTTGCAAAATTTACTATAGAAAATGCAATTCCTGGCGCACTTAAAATTTGCGACAGTATAAAATTATTTTTTGAATAATTTACTATACAAAAGGCAATCCCTGGCGCAATTAAAATTTGCGACAGTTGATAATTATTTTTTGAATAATTTACTATAGAAAAGGCAATCCCTGGCGGATTTGAAATTTGCGACAGTAAAAAATTATTTTTTGAATAATTTACTATAGAAAAGGCAATCGCTGGCGCAATTACAATTTGCGACAGTTGAAAATTATTTTTTGAATAATTTACTATAGAAAAGGCAATCCCTGGCGCAATTAAAATTTGCGACAGTATAAAATTATTTTTTGAATAATTTACTATAGAAAAGGCAATCCCTGGCGGATTTGAAATTTGCGACAGTAGAAAATTATTTTTTGAATAATTTACTATAGAAAAGGCAATCCCTGGCGCAATTAAAATTTGCGACAGTAAAAAATTATTTTTTGAATAATTTACTATAGAAAAGGCAATCCCTGGCGTAATTAAAATTTGCGACAGTAGAAAATTATTTTTTGAATAATTTACTATAGAAAAGGCAATCCCTGGCGTAATTAAAATTTGCGACAGTTGAAAATTATTTTTTGAATAATTTACTATAGAAAAGGCAATCTCTGGCGTAATTAAAATTTGCGACAGTAGAAAATTATTTTTTGAATAATTTACTATAGAAAAGGCAATCCCTGCCGTATTTAAAATTTGCGAGAGTAGAAAATTATTTTTTGCAAAATTTACTATAGAAAAGGCAATTCCTGGCGCACTTAAAATTTGCGACAGTATAAAATTATTTTTTGAATAATTTACTATACAAAAGGCAATCCCTGGCGCAATTAAAATTTGCGACAGTTGAAAATTATTTTTTGATTAATTTACTATAGAAAAGGCAATCCCTGGCGGATTTGAAATTTGCGACAGTAAAAAATTATTTTTGGAATAATTTACTATAGAAAAGGCAATCGCTGGCGCAATTACAATTTGCGACCGTTGAAAATTATTTTTTGAATAATTTACTATAGAAAAGGCAATCCCTGGCGTAATTAAAATTTGCGACAGTTGAAAATTATTTTTTGAATAATTTACTATAGAAAAGGCAATCCCTGGGATATTTAAAATTTGCGACAGTAAAAAATTATTTTTTGAATAATTTACTATAGAAAAGGCAATCGCTGGCGCAATTAAAATTTGCGACAGTAAAAAATTATTTTTTGAATAATTTACTATAGAAAAGGCAATCCCTGGCGGATTTGAAATTTGCGACAGTAGAAAATTATTTTTTGAATAATTTACTATAGAAAAGGCAATCCCTGGCGCAATTAAAATTTGCGACAGTAAAAAATTATTTTTTGAATAATTTACTATAGAAAAGGCAATCCCTGGCGTAATTAAAATTTGCGACAGTAGAAAATTATTTTTTGAATAATTTACTATAGAAAAGGCAATCCCTGGCGTAATTAAAATTTGCGACAGTTGAAAATTATTTTTTGAATAATTTACTATAGAAAAGGCAATCTCTGGCGTAATTAAAATTTGCGACAGTAGAAAATTATTTTTTGAATAATTTACTATAGAAAAGGCAATCCCTGCCGTATTTAAAATTTGCGAGAGTAGAAAATTATTTTTTGCAAAATTTACTATAGAAAAGGCAATTCCTGGCGCACTTAAAATTTGCGACAGTATAAAATTATTTTTTGAATAATTTACTATACAAAAGGCAATCCCTGGCGCAATTAAAATTTGCGACAGTTGAAAATTATTTTTTGATTAATTTACTATAGAAAAGGCAATCCCTGGCGGATTTGAAATTTGCGACAGTAAAAAATTATTTTTGGAATAATTTACTATAGAAAAGGCAATCGCTGGCGCAATTACAATTTGCGACCGTTGAAAATTATTTTTTGAATAATTTACTATAGAAAAGGCAATCCCTGGCGTAATTAAAATTTGCGACAGTTGAAAATTATTTTTTGAATAATTTACTATAGAAAAGGCAATCCCTGGGATATTTAAAATTTGCGACAGTAAAAAATTATTTTTTGAATAATTTACTATAGAAAAGGCAATCGCTGGCGCAATTAAAATTTGCGACAGTAAAAAATTATTTTTTGAATAATTTACTATAGAAAAGGCAATCCCTGGCGTAATTAAAATTTGCGACAGTAGAAAATTATTTTTTGAATAATTTACTATAGAAAAGGCAATCCCTGGCGTAATTAAAATTTGCGACAGTTGAAAATTATTTTTTGAATAATTTACTATAGAAAAGGCAATCTCTGGCGTAATTAAAATTTGCGACAGTAGAAAATTATTTTTTGAATAATTTACTATAGAAAAGGCAATCCCTGCCGTATTTAAAATTTGCGAGAGTAGAAAATTATTTTTTGCAAAATTTACTATAGAAAAGGCAATTCCTGGCGCACTTAAAATTTGCGACAGTATAAAATTATTTTTTGAATAATTTACTATACAAAAGGCAATCCCTGGCGCAATTAAAATTTGCGACAGTTGAAAATTATTTTTTGAATAATTTACTATAGAAAAGGCAATCCCTGGCGGATTGGAAATTTGCGACAGTAAAAAATTATTTTTTGAATAATTTACTATAGAAAAGGCAATCGCTGGCGCAATTACAATTTGCGACAGTTGAAAATTATTTTTTGAATAATTTACTATAGAAAAGTCAATCCCTGGCGCAATTAAAATTTGCGACAGTATAAAATTATTTTTTGAATAATTTACTATAGAAAAGGCAATCCCTGGCGGATTTGAAATTTGCGACAGTAGAAAATTATTTTTTGAATAATTTACTATAGAAAAGGCAATCCCTGGCGTAATTAAAATTTGCGACAGTTGAAAATTATTTTTTGAATAATTTACTATAGAAAAGGCAATCTCTGGCGTAATTAAAATTTGCGACAGTAGAAAATTATTTTTTGAATAATTTACTATAGAAAAGGCAATCCCTGGCGCAATTAAAATTTGCGACAGTAAAAAATTATTTTTTGAATAATTTACTATAGAAAAGGCAATCCCTGGCGTAATTAAAATTTGCGACAGTAGAAAATTATTTTTTGAATAATTTACTATAGAAAAGGCAATCCCTGGCGTAATTAAAATTTGCGACAGTTGAAAATTATTTTTTGAATAATTTACTATAGAAAAGGCAATCTCTGGCGTAATTAAAATTTGCGACAGTAGAAAATTATTTTTTGAATAATTTACTATAGAAAAGGCAATCCCTGCCGTATTTAAAATTTGCGAGAGTAGAAAATTATTTTTTGCAAAATTTACTATAGAAAAGGCAATTCCTGGCGCACTTAAAATTTGCGACAGTATTAAATTATTTTTTGAATAATTTACTATACAAAAGGCAATCCCTGGCGCAATTAAAATTTGCGACAGTTGAAAATTATTTTTTGAATAATTTACTATAGAACAGGCAATCCCTGGCGGATTTGAAATTTGCGACAGTAAAAAATTATTTTTGGAATAATTTACTATAGAAAAGGCAATCGCTGGCGCAATTACAATTTGCGACCGTTGAAAATTATTTTTTGAATAATTTACTATAGAAAAGGCAATCCCTGGCGTAATTAAAATTTGCGACAGTTGAAAATTATTTTTTGAATAATTTACTATAGAAAAGGCAATCCCTGGGATATTTAAAATTTGCGACAGTAAAAAATTATTTTTTGAATAATTTACTATAGAAAAGGCAATCGCTGGCGCAATTAAAATTTGCGACAGTAAAAAATTATTTTTTGAATAATTTGCTATAGAAAAGGCAATCCCTGGCGTAATTAAAATTTGCGACAGTAGAAAATTATTTTTTGAATAATTTACTATAGAAAAGGCAATCCCTGGCGTAATTAAAATTTGCGACAGTTGAAAATTATTTTTTGAATAATTTACTATAGAAAAGGCAATCTCTGGCGTAATTAAAATTTGCGACAATAGAAAATTATTTTTTGAATAATTTACTATAGAAAAGGCAATCCCTGCCGTATTTAAAATTTGCGAGAGTAGAAAATTATTTTTTGCAAAATTTACTATAGAAAAGGCAATTCCTGGCGCACTTAAAATTTGCGACAGTATAAAATTATTTTTTGAATAATTTACTATACAAAAGGCAATCCCTGGCGCAATTAAAATTTGCGACAGTTGAAAATTATTTTTTGAATAATTTACTATAGAAAAGGCAATCCCTGGCGGATTGGAAATTTGCGACAGTAAAAAATTATTTTTTGAATAATTTACTATAGAAAAGGCAATCGCTGGCGCAATTACAATTTGCGACAGTTGAAAATTATTTTTTGAATAATTTACTATAGAAAAGTCAATCCCTGGCGCAATTAAAATTTGCGACAGTATAAAATTATTTTTTGAATAATTTACTATAGAAAAGGCAATCCCTGGCGGATTTGAAATTTGCGACAGTAGAAAATTATTTTTTGAATAATTTACTATAGAAAAGGCAATCCCTGGCGCAATTACAATTTGCGACAGTTGAAAATTATTTTTTGAATAATTTACTATATAAAAGGCAATCCCTGGCGCAATTAAAATTTGCGACAGTAAAAAATTATTTTTTGAATAATTTACTATAGAAAAGGCAATCCCTGGCGTAATTAAAATTTGCGACAGTTGAAAATTATTTTTTGAATAATTTACTATAGAAAAGGCAATCCCTGGGATATTTAAAATTTGCGACAGTAAAAAATTATTTTTTGAATAAGTTACTATAGAAAAGGCAATCCCTGGCGCAATTAAAATTTGCGACAGTAAAAATTAATTTTTTGAATAATTTACTATAGAAAAGGCAATCCCTGGCGCAATTACAATTTGCGACAGTTGAAAATTATTTTTTGAATAATTTACTATAGAAAAGGCAATCCCTGGCGTAATTAAAATTTGCGACAGTTGAAAATTATTTTTTGAATAATTTACTATAGAAAAGGCAATTCCTGGCGTAATTAAAATTTGCGACAGTAGAAAATTATTTTTTTGAATAATTTACTATTGAAAAGGCAATCCCTGGCGTATTTAAAATTTGCGACAGTAAAAAATTATTTTTTTAATAATTTACTATAGAAAAGGCAATCCCTGGCGTATTTAAAATTTGCGACAGTAAGAAATTAATTTGTGAGAAATTTACTATAGAAAAGGCAATCCCTGGCGTAATTAAAATTTGCGACAGTTGAAAATTATTTTTTGAATAATTTACTATAGAAAAGGCAATCCCTGGGATATTTAAAATTTGCGTCAGTAAAAAATTATTTTTTGAATAATTTACTATAGAAAAGGCAATCCCTGGCGCAATTAAAATTTGCGACAGTAAAAAATTATTTTTTGAATAATTTACTATAGAAAAGGCAATCCCTGGCGCAATTACAATTTGCGACAGTTGAAAATTATTTTTTGAATAATTTACTATAGAAAAGGCAATCCCTGGCGCAATTAAAATTTGCGACAGTATAAAATTATTTTTTGAATAATTTACTATAGAAAAGGCAATCCCTGGCGTAATTAAAATTTCCGACAGTTGAAAATTATTTTTTGAATAATTTACTATAGAAAAGGCAATCTCTGACGTAATTAAAATTTGCGACAGTAGAAAATTATTTTTTGAATATTTTACTATAGAAAAGGCAATCCCTGCCGTATTTAAAATTTGCGACAGTAGAAAATTATTTTTTGCAAAATTTACTATAGAAAAGGCAATTCCTGGCTCACTTAAAATTTGCGACAGTATAAAATTATTTTTTGAATAATTTACTATACAAAAAGCAATCCCTGGCGCAATTAAAATTTGCGACAGTTGAAAATTATTTTTTGAATAATTTACTATAGAAAAGGCAATCCCTGGCGGATTTGAAATTTGCGACAGTAAAAAATTATTTTTTGAATAATTTACTATAGAAAAGGCAATCCCTGGCGCAATTACAATTTGCGACAGTTGAAAATTATTTTTTGAATAATTTACTATAGAAAAGGCAATCCCTGGCGCAATTAAAATTTGCGACAGTATAAAATTATTTTTTGAATAATTTACTATAGAAAAGGCAATCCCTGGCGGATTTGAAATTTGCGACAGTAGAAAATTATTTTTTGAATAATTTACTATAGAAAAGGCAATCCCTGGCGCAATTACAATTTGCGACAGTTGAAAATTATTTTTTGAATAATTTACTATATAAAAGGCAATCCCTGGCGCAATTAAAATTTGCGACAGTAAAAAATTATTTTTTGAATAATTTACTATAGAAAAGGCAATACCTGGCGTAATTAAAAATTGCGACAGTTGAAAATTATTTTTTGAATAATTTACTATAGAATAGGCAATCCCTGGCGTAATTAAAATTTGCGACAGTTGAAAATTATTTTTTGAATAATTTACTATAGAAAAGGCAATCCCTGGCGTAATTAAAATTTGCGACAGTAGAAAATTATTTTTTGAATAATTTACAATAGAAAAGGCAATCCCTGGCGTATTTAAAATTTGCGACAGTAAAAAATTATTTTTTTAATAATTTACTATAGAAAAGGCAATCCCTGGCGTATTTAAAATTTGCGACAGTAAGAAATTAATTTGTGAGAAATTTACTATAGAAAAGGCAATCCCTGGCGTAATTAAAATTTGCGACAGTTGAAAATTATTTTTTGAATAATTTACTATAGAAAAGGCAATCCCTGGGATATTTAAAATTTGCGACAGTAAAAAATTATTTTTTGAATAATTTACTGTAGAAAAGGCAATCACTGGCGCAATTAAAATTTTGCTACAGTAAAAAATTATTTTTTGAATAATTTACTATAGAAAAGGCAATCCCTGGCGTAATTAAAATTTGCGACAGTAGAAAATTATTTTTTGAATAATTTACTATAGAAAAGGCAATCCCTGGCGTAATTAAAATTTGCGACAGTTGAAAATTATTTTTTGAATAATTTACTATAGAAAAGGCAATCTCTGGCGTAATTAAAATTTGCGACAGTAGAAAATTATTTTTTGAATAATTTACTATACAAAAGGCAATCCCTGGCGCAATTAATATTTGCGACAGTAGAAAATTATTTTTTGCAAAATTTACTATAGAAAAGGCAATCCCTGGCGCACTTAAAATTTGCGACAGTATAAAATTATTTTTTGAATAATTTACTATAGAAAAGGCAATCCCTGGCGTAATTAAATATGCGACAGTAAAAAATTATTTTTTGAATAATTTACTATAGAAAAGGCAATCCCTGGCGTAATTAAAATTTGCGACAGTAGAAAATAATTTTTTGAATAATTTACTATAGAAAAGGCAATCCCTGGCGTAATTAAAATTTGCGACAGTTGAAAATTATTTTTTGAATAATTTACTATAGAAAAGGCAATCTCTGGCGTAATTAAAATTTGCGACAGTAGAAAATTATTTTTTGAATAATTTACTATAGAAAAGGCAATCCCTGCCGTATTTAAAATTTGCGACAGTAAGAAATTAATTTGTGAGAAATTTACTATAGAAAAGGCAATCCCTGGCGTAATTAAAATTTGCGACAGTTGAAAATTATTTTTTTAATAATTTACTATAGAAAAGGCAATCCCTGCCGTATTTAAAATTTGCGACAGTAAAAAATTATTTTTTGAATAATTTACTATAGAAAAGGCAATCCCTGGCGCACTTAAAATTTGCGACAGTAAAAAATTATTTTTTGAATAATTTACTATAGAAAAGGCAATCCCTGGCGTAATTAAATTTGCGACAGTAAAAAATTATTTTTTGAATAATTTACTATAGAAAAGGCAATCCCTGGCGCAATTACAATTTGCGACAGTTGAAAATTATTTTTTGAATAATTTACTATAGAAAAGGCAATCCCTGGCGCAATTAAAATTTGCGACAGTATAAAATTATTTTTTGAATAATTTACTATAGAAAAGGCAATCCCTGGCGGATTTGAAATTTGCGACAGTAGAAAATTATTTTTTGAATAATTTACTATAGAAAAGGCAATCCCTGGCCCAATTACAATTTGCGACAGTTGAAAATTATTTTTTGAATAATTTACTATATAAAAGGCAATCCCTGGCGCAATTAAAATTTGCGACAGTAAAAAATTATTTTTTGAATAATTTACTATAGAAAAGGCAATACCTGGCGTAATTAAAAATTGCGACAGTTGAAAATTATTTTTTGAATAATTTACTATAGAAAAGGCAATCCCTGGCGTAATTAAAATTTGCGACAGTTGAAAATTATTTTTTGAATAATTTACTATAGAAAAGGCAATCCCTGGCGTAATTAAAATTTGCGACAGTAGAAAATTATTTTTTGAATAATTTACTATAGAAAAGGCAATCCCTGGCGTATTTAAAATTTGCGACAGTAAAAAATTATTTTTTTAATAATTTACTATAGAAAAGGCAATCCCTGGCGTATTTAAAATTTGCGACAGTAAGAAATTAATTTGTGAGAAATTTACTATAGAAAAGGCAATCCCTGGCGTAATTAAAATTTGCGACAGTTGAAAATTATTTTTTGAATAATTTACTATAGAAAAGGCAATCCCTGGGATATTTAAAATTTGCGACAGTAAAAAATTATTTTTTGAATAATTTACTGTAGAAAAGGCAATCACTGGCGCAATTAAAATTTTGCTACAGTAAAAAATTATTTTTTGAATAATTTACTATAGAAAAGCCAATCCCTGGCGTAATTAAAATTTGCGACAGTAGAAAATTATTTTTTGAATAATTTACTATAGAAAAGGCAATCCCTGGCGTAATTAAAATTTGCGACAGTTGAAAATTATTTTTTGAATAATTTACTATAGAAAAGGCAATCTCTGGCGTAATTAAAATTTGCGACAGTAGAAAATTATTTTTTGAATAATTTACTATAGAAAAGGCAATCCCTGGCGTAATTAAATTTGCGACAGTAAAAAATTATTTTTTGAATAATTTACTATAGAAAAGGCAATCCCTGGCGTAATTAAAATTTGCGACAGTAGAAAATTATTTTTTGAATAATTTACTATAGAAAAGGCAATCCCTGGCGTAATTAAAATTTGCGACAGTAGAAAATTATTTTTTGCAAAATTTACTATAGAAAAGGCAATCCCTGGCGCACTTAAATTTTGCGACAGTATAAAATTATTTTTTGAATAATTTACTATACAAAAGGCAATCCCTGGCGCAATTAAAATTTGCGACAGTAGAAAATTATTTTTTGCAAAATTTACTATAGAAAAGGCAATCCCTGGCGCACTTAAAATTTGCGACAGTATAAAATTATTTTTTGAATAATTTACTATAGAAAAGGCAATCCCTGGCGTAATTAAATATGCGACAGTAAAAAATTATTTTTTGAATAATTTACTATAGAAAAGGCAATCCCTGGCGTAATTAAAATTTGCGACAATAGAAAATAATTTTTTGAATAATTTACTATAGAAAAGGCAATCCCTGGCGTAATTAAAATTTGCGACAGTTGAAAATTATTTTTTGAATAATTTACTATAGAAAAGGCAATCTCTGGCGTAATTAAAATTTGCGACAGTAGAAAATTATTTTTTGAATAATTTACTATAGAAAAGGCAATCCCTGCCGTATTTAAAATTTGCGACAGTAAAAAATTATTTTTTGAATAATTTACTATAGAAAAGGCAATCCCTGGCGTATTTAAAATTTGCGACAGTAAGAAATTAATTTGTGAGAAATTTACTATAGAAAAGGCAATCCCTGGCGTAATTAAAATTTGCGACAGTTGAAAATTATTTTTTTAATAATTTACTATAGAAAAGGCAATTCCTGCCGTATTTAAAATTTGCGACAGTAAAAAATTATTTTTTGAATAATTTACTATAGAAAAGGCAATCCCTGGCGCACTTAAAATTTGCGACAGTAAAAAATTATTTTTTGAATAATTTACTATAGAAAAGGCAATCCCTGGCGTAATTAAAATTTGCGACAGTTGAAAATTATTTTTTGAATAATTTACTATAGAAAAGGCAATCCCTGGCGTAATTAAAATTTTCGACAGTTGAAAATTATTTTTTGAATAATTTACTATAGAAAAGGCAATCCCTGGCGCAATTAAAACTTGCGATATTAAAAAATTATTTTTTTGCAAAATTTACTATAGAAAAGGCAATCCCTGGCGTATTTAAAATTTGCGACAGTAAAAAATTATTTTTTGAATAATTTACTATAGAAAAGGCAATCCCTGGCGCAATTAAAATTTGCGACAGTATAAAATTTTTTTTTTGAATAATTTACTATAGAAAAGGCAATCCCTGGCGTAATTAAAATTTGCGACAGTTGAAAATTATTTTTTGAATAATTTACTATAGAAAAGGCAATCTCTGGCGTAATTAAAATTTGCGACAGTAGAAAATTATTTTTTGAATAATTTACTATAGAAAAGGCAATCCCTGGCGTAATTAAATTTGCGACAGTAAAAAATTATTTTTTGAATAATTTACTATAGAAAAGGCAATCCCTGGCGTAATTAAAATTTGCGACAGTAGAAAATTATTTTTTGAATAATTTACTATAGAAAAGGCAATCCCTGGCGTAATTAAAATTTGCGACAGTAGAAAATTATTTTTTGCAAAATTTACTATAGAAAAGGCAATCCCTGGCGCACTTAAATTTTGCGACAGTATAAAATTATTTTTTGAATAATTTACTATACAAAAGGCAATCCCTGGCGCAATTAAAATTTGCGACAGTAGAAAATTATTTTTTGCAAAATTTACTATAGAAAAGGCAATCCCTGGCGCACTTAAAATTTGCGACAGTATAAAATTATTTTTTGAATAATTTACTATAGAAAAGGCAATCCCTGGCGTAATTAAATATGCGACAGTAAAAAATTATTTTTTGAATAATTTACTATAGAAAAGGCAATCCCTGGCGTAATTAAAATTTGCGACAATAGAAAATAATTTTTTGAATAATTTACTATAGAAAAGGCAATCCCTGGCGTAATTAAAATTTGCGACAGTTGAAAATTATTTTTTGAATAATTTACTATAGAAAAGGCAATCTCTGGCGTAATTAAAATTTGCGACAGTAGAAAATTATTTTTTGAATAATTTACTATAGAAAAGGCAATCCCTGCCGTATTTAAAATTTGCGACAGTAAAAAATTATTTTTTGAATAATTTACTATAGAAAAGGCAATCCCTGGCGTATTTAAAATTTGCGACAGTAAGAAATTAATTTGTGAGAAATTTACTATAGAAAAGGCAATCCCTGGCGTAATTAAAATTTGCGACAGTTGAAAATTATTTTTTTAATAATTTACTATAGAAAAGGCAATTCCTGCCGTATTTAAAATTTGCGACAGTAAAAAATTATTTTTTGAATAATTTACTATAGAAAAGGCAATCCCTGGCGCACTTAAAATTTGCGACAGTAAAAAATTATTTTTTGAATAATTTACTATAGAAAAGGCAATCCCTGGCGTAATTAAAATTTGCGACAGTTGAAAATTATTTTTTGAATAATTTACTATAGAAAAGGCAATCCCTGGCGTAATTAAAATTTTCGACAGTTGAAAATTATTTTTTGAATAATTTACTATAGAAAAGGCAATCCCTGGCGCAATTAAAACTTGCGATATTAAAAAATTATTTTTTTGCAAAATTTACTATAGAAAAGGCAATCCCTGGCGTATTTAAAATTTGCGACAGTAAAAAATTATTTTTTGAATAATTTACTATAGAAAAGGCAATCCCTGGCGCAATTAAAATTTGCGACAGTATAAAATTTTTTTTTTGAATAATTTACTATATAAAAGGCAATCCCCGGCGCAATTAAAATTTGCGACAGTTGAAAATTATTTTTTGAATAATTTACTATAGAAAAGGCAATCCCTGGCGTAATTAAAACTTGCGATAGTAAAAAATTATTTTTTGAATAATTTACTATAGAAAAGTCAATCCCTGGCGTAATTAAAATTTGCGACAGTACAAAATTATTTTTTGAATAATTTACTATAGAAAAGGCAATCCCTGGGGTATTTAAAATTTGCGACAGTTGAAAATTATTTTTTGAATAATTTACTATAGAAAAGGCAATCCCTGGCGTAATTAAAATTTGCGACAGTAGAAAATTATTTTTTGCAAAATTTACTATAGAAAAGGCAATCCCTGGCGCAATTAAAATTTGCGACAGTATAAAATTATTTTTTGAATAATTTACTATAGAAATGGCAATCCCTGGCGGATTTGAAATTTGCGACAGTAGAAAATTATTTTTTGAATAATTTACTATAGAAAAGGCAATCCCTGGCGCAATTACAATTTGCGACAGTTGAAAATTATTTTTTGAATAATTTAATATAGAAAAGGCAATCCCTGGCGCAATTAAAATTTGCGACAGTATAAAATTATTTTTTGAATAATTTACTATAGAAATGGCAATCCCTGGCGGATTTGAAATTTGCGACAGTAGGAAATTATTTTTTGAATAATTTACTATAGAAAAGGCAATCCCTGGCGCAATTACAATTTGCGACATTTGAAAATTATTTTTTGAATAATTTACTATAGAAAAGGCAATCCCTGGCGCAATTAAAATTTGCGACAGTATAAAATTATTTTTTGAATAATTTACTATAGAAAAGGCAATCCCTGGCGGATTTGAAATTTGCGACAGTAGAAAATAATTTTTTGAATAATTTACTATAGAAAAGGCAATACCTGGCGCAATTACAATTTGCGACAGTTGAAAATTATTTTTTGAATAATTTACTATATAAAAGGCAATCCCTGGCGCAATTAAAATTTGCGACAGTTGAAAATTATTTTTTGAATAATAAAGGCAATCCCTGGCGCAATTAAAATTTGCGACAGTATAAAATTATTTTTTGAATAATTTACTATAGAAAAGGCAATCCCTGGCGGATTTGAAATTTGCGACAGTAGAAAATTATTTTTTGAATAATTTACTATAGAAAAGGCAATCCCTGGCGCAATTACAATTTGCGACAGTTGAAAATTATTTTTTGAATAATTTACTATAGAAAAGGCATTCCCTGGCGCTCTTAAAATTTGCGACAGTAAAAAATTATTTTTTGAATAATTTACTATAGAAAAGGCAATCCCTGGCGTAATTAAAATTTGCGACAGTTGAAAATTATTTTTTGAATAATTTACTATATAAAAGGCAATCCCTGGCGTAATTAAAATTTGCGACAGTTGAAAATTATTTTTTGAAAAGTTTACTATAGAAAAGGCAATCCCTGGGATATTTAAAATTTGCGACAGTAGAAAATTATTTTTTGAATAATTTACTATAGAAAAGGCAATCCCTGGCGCAATTAAAATTTGCGACAGTAAAAAATTATTTTGTGAGAAATTTACTACAGAAAAGGCAATCCCTGGCGCACTTAAAATTTGCGACAATAGAAAATTATTTTTTGAAAAGTTTACTATAGAAAAGGCAATCCCTGGCGCAATTAAAATTTGCGACAGTATAAAATTATTTTTTGAATAATCTACTATAGAAAAGGCAATCCCTGGCGCAATTAAAGTTTGCGACAGTAAAAAATTATTTTGTGAGAAATTTACTATAGAAAAGGCAATCCCTGGCGTAATTAAAATTTGCGACAGTAGAAAATTATTTTTTGAATAATTTACTATAGAAAAGGCAATCCCTGGGATATTTAAAATTTGCGACAGTAGAAAATTATTTTTTGAATAATTTACTATAGAAAAGGCAATCCCTGGCGCAATTAAAATTTGCGACAGTAAAAAATTATTTTTTGCAAAATTTGCTATAGAAAAGGCAATCCCTGGCGCAATTAAAATTTGCGACAGTAAAAAATTATTTTTTGCAAAATTTACTATAGAAAAGGCAATCCCTTGCGCAATTAAAATTTGCGACAGTAGAAAATTATTTTTTGAAAAGTTTACTATAGAAAAGGCAATCCCTGGCGCAATTAAAATTTGCGACAGTATAAAATTATTTTTTGAATAATTTACTATAGAAAAGGCAATCTCTGGCGCAATTAAAATTTGCGACAGTAAAAAATTATTTTGTGAGAAATTTACTATAGAAAAGGCAATCCCTGGCGCAATTAAAATTTGCGACAGTAAAAAATTATTTTGTGAGAAATTTACTATAGAAAAGGCAATCCCTGGCGTAATTAAAATTTGCGACAGTAGAAAATTATTTTTCGAATAATTTACTATAGAAAAGGCAATCCCTGGCGCAATTAAAATTTGCGACAGTAAAAAATTATTTTTTGCAAAATTTACTATAGAAAAGGCAATCCCTGGCGTAATTAAAATTTGCGACAGTAAAAAATTATTTTTTGCAAAATTTACTATAGAAAAGGCAATCCCTGGCGCAATTAAAATTTGCGACAGTAAAAAATTATTTTGTGAGAAATTTACTATAGAAAAGGCAATCCCTGGCGCAATTAAAATTTGCGACAGTAAAAAATTATTTTGTGAGAAATTTACTATAGAAAAAGCAATCCCTGGCGTAATTAAAATTTGCGACAGTAGAAAATTATTTTTTGAATAATTTACTATAGAAAAGGCAATCCCTGGCGCAATTAAAATTTGCGACAGTTAAAAATTATTTTTTGCAAAATTTACTATAGAAAAGGCAATCCCTGGCGCAATTAAAATTTGCGACAGTAAAAAATTATTTTTTGCAAAATTTACTATAGAAAAGGCAATCCCTGGCGGATTTGAAATTTGCGACAGTAGAAAATTATTTTTTGAATAATTTACTATAGAAAAGGCAATCCTAGGCGCAATTACAATTTGCGACAGTTGAAAATTATTTTTTGAATAATTTACTATAGAAAAGGCAATCCCTGGCGCACTTAAAATTTGCGACAGTAAAAAATTATTTTTTGAATAATTTACTATAGAAAAGGCAATCCCTGGCGTAATTAAAATTTGTGACAGTTGAAAATTATTTTTTGAATAATTTACTATAGAAAAGGCTATCCCTGGCGTAATTAAAATTTGCGACAGTTGAAAATTATTTTTTGAATAATTTACTATAGAAAAGGCAATCCCTGGCGTAATTAAAATTTGCGACAGTAGAAAATTATTTTTTGAATAATTTACTATAGAAAAGGCAATCCCTGGCGTATTTAAAATTTGCGACAGTAAAGAATTATTTTTTGAATAATTTACTATAGAAAAGGCAATCCCTGGCGTATTTAAAATTTGCGAGAGTAAGAAATTAATTTGTGAGAATTTTACTATAGAAAAGGCAATCCCTGGCGTAATTAAAATTTGCGACAGTTGAAAATTATTTTTTGAATAATTTACTATAGAAAAGGCAATCCCTGGAATATTTAAAATTTGCGACAGTAAAAAATTATTTTTTGAATAATTTACTATAGAAAATGCAATCCCTGGCCCAATTAAAATTTGCGACAGTAAAAAATTATTTTTTGAATAATTTACTATAGAAATGGCAATCCCTGGCGCAATTAAAATTGCGACAGTAGAAAATTATTTTTTGAATAATTTACTATAGAAAAGGCAATCCCTGGCGAAATTAAAATTTGCGACAGTAAAAAATTATTTTTTGAATAATTTACTATAGAAAAGGCAATCCCTGGCGGACTTAAAATTTGCGGCAGTAAAAAATTATTTTTTGAATCAATCCCTGGCGTATCCCTGGGATATTTAAAATTTGCGAGAGTAGAAAATTATTTTTTGAATAATTTACTATAGAAAAGGCAATCCCTGGCGCAATTAAAATTTGCGACAGTAAAAAATTATTTTGTGAGAAATTTACTACAGAAATGGCAATCCCTGGCGCAATTAAAATTTTCGACAGTAGAAAATTATTTTTTGAAAAGTTTACTATAGAAAAGGCAATCCCTGGCGCAATTAAAATTTGCGACAGTATAAAATTATTTTTTGAATAATTTACTATAGAAAAGGCAATCCCTGGCGCAATTAAAATTTGCGACAGTAAAAAATTATTTTGTGAGAAATTTACTATAGAAAAGGCAATCCCTGGCGTAATTAAAATTTGCGACAGTAGAAAATTATTTTTTGAATAATTTACTATAGAAAAGGCAATCCTTGGGATATTTAAAATTTGCGACAGTAGAAAATTATTTTTTGAATAATTTACTATAGAAAAAGCAATCCCTGGCGCAATTAAAATTTGCGACAGTAAAAAATTATTTTTTGCAAAATTTGTTATAGAAAAGGCAATCCCTGGCGCAATTAAAATTTGCGACAGTAAAAAATTATTTTTTGCAAAATTTACTATAGAAAAGGCAAACCCTGGCGCAATTAAAATTTGCGACAGTAGAAAATTATTTTTTGAAAAGTTTACTATAGAAAAGGCAATCCCTGGCGCAATTAAAATTTGCGACAGTATAAAATTATTTTTTGAATAATTTACTATAGAAAAGTCAATTTCTGGCGCAATTAAAATTTGCGACAGTAAAAAATTATTTTGTGAGAAATTTACTGTAAAAAAAGCAATCCCTGGCGCAATTAAAATTTGCGACAGTAAAAAATTATTTTGTGAGAAATTTACTATAGAAAAGGCATTCCCTGGCGTAATTAAAATTTGCGACAGTAGAAAATTATGTTTTGAATAATTTACTATATAAAAGGCAATCCCTGGCGCAATTAAAATTTGCGACAGTAAAAAATTATTTTTTGCAAAATTTACTATAGAAAAGGCAATCCCTGGCGTAATTAAAATTTGCGACAGTAAAAAATTATTTTTTGAATAATTTACTATAGAAAAGGCAATCCCTGGCGCAATTAAAATTTGCGACAGTAAAAAATTATTTTTTGCAAAATTTACTATAGAAAAGGCAATCCCTGGGATATTTAAAAATTTGCGACAGTAGAAAATTATTTTTTGAATAATTTACTATAGAAAAGGCAATCCCTGGCGCAATTAAAATTTGCGACAGTAAAAAATTATTTTGTGAGAAATTTACTATAGAAAAGGCAATCCCTGGCGCAATTAAAATTTGCGACAGTAAAAAATTATTTTGTGAGAAATTTACTATAGAAAAGGCAATCCCTGGCGTAATTAAAATTTGCGACAGTAGAAAATTATTTTTTGAATAATTTACTATAGAAAAGGCAATCCCTGGCGCAATTAAAATTTGCGACAGTTAAAAATTATTTTTTGCAAAATTTACTATAGAAAAGGCAATCCCTGGCGCAATTAAAATTTGCGACAGTAAAAAATTATTTTTTGCAAAATTTACTATAGAAAAGGCAATCCCTGGCGTAATTAAAATTTGCGACAGTAAAAAATTATTTTTTGAAAAATTTACTGTAGAAAAGGCAATACCTGGCGCAATTAAAATTTGCGACAGTAGAAAATTATTTTTTGAATAATTTACTATAGAAAAGGCAATCCCTGGCGCAATTAAAATTTGCGACAGTAAAAAATTATTTTTTGAATAATTTACTATAGAAAAGGCAATCCCTGGCGTAATTAAAATTTGCGACAGTTGAAAATTATTTTTTGAATAATTTACTATAGAAAAGGCAATCCCTGGCGTAATTAAAATTTGCGACAGTAAAAAATTATTTTTTGAATAATTTACTATAGAAAAGGCAATCCCTGGCGTAATTAAAATTTGCGACAGTTGAAAATTATTTTTTGAATAATTTACTATAGAAAAGGCAATCCCTGGGATATTTAAAATTTGCGACAGTAAAAAATTATTTTTTGTATAATTTACTATAGAAAAGGCAATCCCTGGCGTAATTAAAATTTGCGACAGTAGAAAATTATTTTTTGAATAATTTACTATAGAAAAGGCAATCCCTGCCGCAATTAAAATTTGCGACAGTAGAAAATTATTTTTTGAATAATTTACTATAGAAAAGGCAATCCCTGGCGCAATTAAAATTTGCGACAGTAAAAAATTATTTTTTGAATAATTTACTATAGAAAAGGCAATCCCTGGCGCACTTAAAATTTGCGACAGTAAAAAATTATTTTTTGAATAATTTACTATAGAAAAGGCAATCCCTGGCGTAATTAAAATTTGCGACAGTAGAAAATTATTTTTTGAATAATTACTATAGAAAAGGCAATCCCTGGCGCAATTAAAATTTGCGACAGTAAAAAATTATTTTTTGAATAATTTACTATAGAAAAGGCAATCCCTGGCGCAATTAAAATTTGCGACAGTAGAAAATTATTTTTTTGAATAATTTACTATAGAAAAGGCAATCCCTGGCGTATTTAAAATTTTCGACAATAAAAAATTATTTTTTGAATAATTTACTATAGAAAAGGCAATCCCTGGCGCAATTAAAATTTGCGACAGTAAAAAATTATTTTGTGAGAAATTTACTATAGAAAAGGCAATCCCTAGCGCAATTAAAATTTGCGACAGTAGAAAATTATTTTTTTGAATAATTTACTATAGAAAAGGCAATCCCTGGCGTATTTAAAATTTGCGACAGTAAAAAATTATTTTTTGAATAATTTACTATAGAAAAGGCAATCCCTGGCGCAATTAAAATATGCGACAGTAGAAAATTATTTTTTTGAATAATTTACTATAGAAAAGGCAATCCCTGGCGCAATTAAAATTTGCGACAATAAAAAATTATTTTTTGAAAAGTTTACTATAGAAAAGGCCATCCCTGTCGCACTTAAAATTTGCGACAGTAAAAAATTATTTTTTGAATAATTTACTATAGAAAAGGCAATCCCTGGGATATTTAAAATTTGCGACAGTAAAAAATTATTTTTTGAATAATTTACTATAGAAAAGGCAATCCCTGGCGCAGTTAAAATTTGCGACAGTAAAAAATTAATTTTTGAAAAATTTACTGTAGAAAAGGCAATCCCTGGGATATTTAAAATTTGCGACAGTAAAAAATTATTTTTTGAATAATTTACTATAGAAAAGGCAATCCCTGGCGTAATTAAAATTTGCGACAGTAGAAAATTATTTTTTGAATAATTTACTATAGAAAAGGCAATCCCTGGCGTATTTAAAATTTGCGACAGTAGAAAATTATTTTTTGAATAATTTACTATAGAAAAGGCAATCCCTGGCGCAATAAAAATTTGCGACAGTAAAAAATTAATTTTTGAAAAATTTACTGTAGAAAAGGCAATCCCTGGGATATTTAAAATTTGCGACAGTAAAAAATTATTTTTTGATTAATTTACTATAGAAAAGGCAATCCCTGGCGCACTTAAAATTTGCGACAGTAAAAAATTATTTTTTGAATAATTTACTATACAAAAAGGCAATCCCTGGCGTAATTAAAATTTGCTAAAGTTGAAAATTATTTTTTGAATAATTTACTATAGAAAAGGCAATCCCTGGCGCACTTAAAATTTGCGACAGTAAAAAAATATTTTTTGAATAATTTACTATAGAAAAGGCAATCCCTGGCGTAATTAAAACTTGCGATAGTAAGAAATTATTTTTTGAATAATTTACTATAGAAAAGGCAATCCCTGGCGCAATTAAAATTTGCGACAGTAGAAAATTATTTTTTGAAAAGTTTACTATAGAAAAGGCAATCCCTGGGATATTTAAAATTTGCGACAGTAGAAAATTATTTTTTGAATAATTTACTATAGAAAAGGCAATCCCTGGGATATTTAAAATTTCCGACATTAGAAAATTATTTTTTGAATAATTTACTATAGAAAAGGCAATCCCTGGCGCAATTAAAATTTGCGACAGTAAAAAATTATTTTGTGAGAAATTTACTATAGAAAAGGCAATACCTGGCGCAATTAAAACTTGCGACAGTAGAAAATTATTTTTTGAATAATTTACTATAGAAAAGGCAATCCCGGGCGTATTTAAAATTTTCGACAGTAAAAAATTATTTTTTGAATAATTTACTATAGAAAAGGCAATCCCTGGCGCAGTTAAAATTTGCGACAGTAAAAAATTAATTTTTGAATAATTTACTATAGAAAAGGCAATCCCTGGCCTAATTAAAATTTGCGACAGTAGAAAATTATTTTTTGAATAATTTACTATAGAAAAGGCAATCCCTGGCGCAATTAAAATTTGCGACAGTAAAAAATTATTTTTTGAATAATTTACTATAGAAAAGGCAATCCCTGGCGCACTTAAAATTTGCGACAGTAAAAAATTATTTTTTTGAATAATTTACTATAGAAAAGGCAATCCCTGGCGTAATTAAAATTTGCTACAGTTGAAAATTATTTTTTGAAAAGTTTACTATAGAAAAGGCAATCCCTGGGATATTTAAAATTTGCGACAGTATAAAATTATTTTTTGAATAATTTACTACAGAAAAGGCAATCCCTGGGATATTTAAAATTTGCGACAGTAGAAAATTATTTTTTGAATAATTTACTATAGAAAAGGCAATCCCTGGCGCAATTAAAATTTGCGACAGTAAAAAAATTATTTTGTGAGAAATTTACTATAGAAAAGGCAATCCCTGGCGCAATTAAAATTTGCGACAGTAGAAAATTATTTTTTGAATAATTTACTATAGAAAAGGCAATCCCGGGCGTATTTAAAGTTTTCGACAGTAAAAAATTATTTTTTGAATAATTTACTATAGAAAAGGCAATCCCTGGCGCAATTAAAATTTGCGACAGTAAAAAATTATTTTTTGAAAAGTTTACTATAGAAAAGGCAATCCCTGGCGCACTTAAAATTTGCGACAGTAAAAAATTATTTTTTGAATAATTTACTATAGAAAAGGCAATCCCTGGGATATTTAAAATTTGCGACAGTAAAAAATTATTTTTTGAATAATTTACTATAGAAAAGGCAATCCCTGGCGCAGTTAAAATTTGCGACAGTAAAAAATTATTTTTTGAATAATTTACTATAGAAAAGGCAATCCCTGGCGTAATTAAAATTTGCGACAAAAGAAAATTATTTTTTGAATAATTTACTATAGAAAAGGCAATCCCTGGCGCATTTAAAATTTGCGACAGTAGAAAATTATTTTTTGAATAATTTACTATAGAAAAGGCAATCCCTGGCGCAATTAAAATTTGCGACAGTAGAAAATTATTTTTTGAATAATTTACTATAGAAAAGGCAATCCCTGGCGTATTTAAAATTTTCGACAGTAAAAAATTATTTTTTGAATAATTTACTATAGAAAAGGCAATCCCTGGCGCAATTAAAATTTGCGACAGTAAAAAATTAATTTTTGAAAAATTTACTGTAGAAAAGGCAATCTCTGGGATATTTAAAATTTGCGACAGTAAAAAATTATTTTTTGAATAATTTACTATAGAAAAGGCAATCCCTGGCGTAATTAAAATTTGCGACAGTAGAAAATTATTTTTTGAATAATTTACTATAGAAAAGGCAATCCCTGGCGTATTTAAAATTTGAGACAGTAGATAATTATTTTTTGAATAATTTACTATAGAAAAGGCAATCCTTGGCGCAATTAAACTTGCGACAGTAAAAAATTAATTTTTGAAAAATTTACTGTAGAAAAGGCAATCCCTGGGATATTTAAAATTTGCGACAGTAAAAATTATTTTTTGAATAATTTACTATAGAAAAGGCAATCCCTGGCGTAATTAAAATTTGCGACAGTAGAAAATTATTTTTTGAATAATTTACTATAGAAAAGGCAATCCCTGGCGTATTTAAAATTTGCGACAGTAGAAAATTATTTTTTGAATAATTTACTATAGAAAAGGCAATACCTGGCGCAATTAAAATTTGCGACAGTAGAAAATTATTTTTTGAATTATTTACTATAGAAAAGGCAATCCATGGCGCAATTAAAATTTGCGACAGTAAAAAATTATTTTTTGAATAATTTACTATAGAAAAGGCAATCCCTGGCGCAATTAAAATTTGCGACAGTAAAAAATTATTTTTTGAATAATTTACTATAGAAAAGGCAATCCCAGGCGCAATTAAAATTTGCGACAGTAAAAAATTATTTTTTGAATAATTTACTATAGAAAAGGCAATACCTGGCGCAATTAAAATTTGCGACAGTAGAAAATTATTTTTTGAATAATTTACTATAGAAAAGGCAATCCCTGGCGCAATTAAAATTTGCGACAGTAAAAAATTATTTTTTGAAAAGTTTACTATAGAAAAGGCAATCCCTGGCGCACTTAAAATTTGCGACAGTATAAAATTATTTTTTGAATAATTTACTATAGAAAAGGCAATCCCTGGCGCAATTAAAATTTGTGACAGTAGAAAATTATTTTTTGAATAATTTACTATAGAAAAGGCAATCCCTGGCGCAATTAAAATTTGCGACAGTAGAAAATTATTTGTTGAATAATTTACTATAGAAAAGGCAATCCCTGGCGTAATTAAAATTTCCGACAGTAAAAAATTATTTTTTGAATAATTTACTATAGAAAAGGCAATCCCTGGCGCAATTAAAATTTGCGACAGTAAAAAATTATTTTGTGAGAAATTTACTATAGAAAAGGCAATCCCTGGCGCAATTAAAATTTGCGACAGTAGAAAATTATTTTTTGAAAAGTTTACTATAGAAAAGGCAATCCCTGGCGCACTTAAAATTTGCGACAGTAAAAAATTTTTTTTTGAATAATTTACTATAGAAAAGGCAATCCCTGGCGCAATTAAAATTTGCGACAGTTGAAAATTATTTTTTGAATAATTTACTATAGAAAAGGCAATCCCTGGCGCAATTAAAATTTGCGACAGTAAAAAATTATTTTTTGAATAATTTACTATAGAAAAGGCAATCCCTGGCGCAATTAAAATTTGCGACAGTAGAAAATTATTTTTTGAATAATTTACTATAGAAAAGGCAATCCCTGGCGCAATTAAAATTTGCGACAGTAAAAAATTATTTTTTGAATAATTTACTATAGAAAAGGCAATCCCTGGCGCAATTAAAATTTGCGACAGTAAAGAATTATTTTTTGAAAAGTTTACTATAGAAAAGGCAATCCCTGGCGCACTTAAAATTTGCGACAGTAAAAAATTATTTTTTGAATAATTTACTATAGAAAAGGCAATCCCTGGGATATTTAAAATTTGCGACAGTAAAAAATTATTTTTTGAATAATTTACTATAGAAAAGGCAATCCCTGGCGCAGTTAAAATTTGCGACAGTAAAAAATTATTTTTTGAATAATTTACTATAGAAAAGGCAATCCCTGGCGTAATTAAAATTTGCGACAATAGAAAATTATTTTTTGAATAATTTACTATAGAAAAGGCAATCCCTGGCGCAATTAAAATTTGCGACAGTAGAAAATTATTTTTTGAATAATTTACTATAGAAAAGGCAATCCCTGGCGCAATTAAAATTTGCGACAGTAGAAAATTATTTTTTGAATAATTTACTATAGAAAAGGCAATCCCTGGCGTATTTAAAATTTTCGACAGTAAAAAATTATTTTTTGAATAATTTACTATAGAAAAGGCAATCCCTGGCGCAATTAAAATTTGCGACAGTAAAAAATTAATTTTTGAAAAATTTACTGTAGAAAAGGCAATCTCTGGGATATTTAAAATTTGCGACAGTAAAAAATTATTTTTTGAATAATTTACTATAGAAAAGGCAATCCCTGGCGTAATTAAAATTTGCGACAGTAGAAAATTATTTTTTGAATAATTTACTATAGAAAAGGCAATCCCTGGCGTATTTAAAATTTGAGACAGTAGATAATTATTTTTTGAATAATTTACTATAGAAAAGGCAATCCTTGGCGCAATTAAACTTGCGACAGTAAAAAATTAATTTTTGAAAAATTTACTGTAGAAAAGGCAATCCCTGGGATATTTAAAATTTGCGACAGTAAAAATTATTTTTTGAATAATTTACTATAGAAAAGGCAATCCCTGGCGTAATTAAAATTTGCGACAGTAGAAAATTATTTTTTGAATAATTTACTATAGAAAAGGCAATCCCTGGCGTATTTAAAATTTGCGACAGTAGAAAATTATTTTTTGAATAATTTACTATAGAAAAGGCAATACCTGGCGCAATTAAAATTTGCGACAGTAGAAAATTATTTTTTGAATAATTTACTATAGAAAAGGCAATCCATGGCGCAATTAAAATTTGCGACAGTAAAAAATTATTTTTTGAATAATTTACTATAGAAAAGGCAATCCCTGGCGCAATTAAAATTTGCGACAGTAAAAAATTATTTTTTGAATAATTTACTTTAGAAAAGGCAATCCCAGGCGCAATTAAAATTTGCGACAGTAAAAAATTATTTTTTGAATAATTTACTATAGAAAAGGCAATACCTGGCGCAATTAAAATTTGCGACAGTAGAAAATTATTTTTTGAATAATTTACTATAGAAAAGGCAATCCCTGGCGCAATTAAAATTTGCGACAGTAAAAAATTATTTTTTGAAAAGTTTACTATAGAAAAGGCAATCCCTGGCGCACTTAAAATTTGCGACAGTATAAAATTATTTTTTGAATAATTTACTATAGAAAAGGCAATCCCTGGCGTAATTAAAATTTGTGACAGTAGAAAATTATTTTTTGAATAATTTACTATAGAAAAGGCAATCCCTGGCGCAATTAAAATTTGCGACAGTAGAAAATTATTTGTTGAATAATTTACTATAGAAAAGGCAATCCCTGGCGTAATTAAAATTTGCCACAGTAAAAAATTATTTTTTGAATAATTTACTATAGAAAAGGCAATCCCTGGCGCAATTAAAATTTGCGACAGTAAAAAAATTATTTTGTGAGAAATTTACTATAGAAAAGGCAATCCCTGGCGCAATTAAAATTTGCGACAGTAGAAAATTATTTTTTGAAAAGTTTACTATAGAAAAGGCAATCCCTGGCGCACTTAAAATTTGCGACAGTAAAAAATTTTTTTTTGAATAATTTACTATAGAAAAGGCAATCCCTGGCGCAATTAAAATTTGCGACAGTTGAAAATTATTTTTTGAATAATTTACTATAGAAAAGGCAATCCCTGGCGCAATTAAAATTTGCGACAGTAAAAAATTATTTTTTGAATAATTTACTATAGAAAAGGCAATCCCTGGCGCAATTAAAATTTGCGACAGTAGAAAATTATTTTTTGAATAATTTACTATAGAAAAGGCAATCCCTGGCGCAATTAAAATTTGCGACAGTAAAAAATTATTTTTTGAATAATTTACTATAGAAAAGGCAATCCCTGGCGCAATTAAAATTTGCGACAGTAAAAAATTATTTTTTGAATTATTTACTATAGAAAAAGCAATCCCTGGCGCAATTAAAATTTGCGACAGAAAAAATAATTTTTTGAATAATTTACTATAGAAAAGGCAATCCCTGGGATATTTAAAATTTGCGAAAGTAGAAAATTAATTTTTGAAAAAGTTTACTATAGAAAAGGCAATCCCTGGCGCACTTAAAACTTGCGACAGTAAAAAATTATTTTTTGAATAATTTACTATAGAAAAGGCAATCCCTGGCGTAATTAAAATTTGCGACAGTAGAAAATTATTTTTTGAATAATTTACTATAGAAAAGGCAATCCCTGGGATATTTAAAATTTGCGACAGTAGAAAATTATTTTTTGAATAATTTACTATAGAAAAGGCAATCCCTGGCGCAATTAAAATTTGCGACAGTAAAAAAATTATTTTGTGAGAAATTTACTATAGAAAAGGCAATCCCTGGCGCAATTAAAATTTGCGACAGTAAAAAATTAATTTTTGAAAAATTTACTGTAGAAAAAGGCAATCCCTGGGATATTTAAAATTTGCCGACAGTAAAAAATTATTTTTAGAATAATTTACTATAGAAAAGGCAATCCCTGGCGTAACTAAAATTTGCGACAGTAGAAAATTATTTTTTGAATAATTTACTATAGAAAAGGCAATCCCTGGCGTATTTAAAATTTGCGACAGTAGAAAATTATTTTTTTGAATAATTTACTATAGAAAAGGCAATCCCTGGCGCAGTTAAAATTTGCGACAGTAAAAAATTATTTTTTGCAAAATTTACTATAGAAAAGGCAATCCCTGGCGCAATTAAAATTTGCGACAGTGTAAAATTATTTTTTGAATAATTTACTATAGAAAAGGCAATCCCTGGCGTAACTAAATTTGCGACAGTAGAAAACTATTTTTTGAATAATTTACTATAGAAAAGGCAATCCCTGGCGCAATTAAAATTTGCGACAGTAAAAAATTATTTTTTTGAATAATTTACTATAGAAAAGGCAATCCCTGGCGTAATTAAAATTTGCGACAGTAAAAAATTATTTTTTGAATAATTTACTATAGGAAAGGCAATGCCTGGCGTAATTAAAATTTGCGACAGTAGAAAATTATTTTTTGAATAATTTACTATAGAAAAGGCAATCCCTGGGATATTTAAAATTTGCGACAGTAGAAAATTATTTTTTGAATAATTTACTATAGAAAAGGGCAATCCTTGGCGCAATTAAAATTTGCGACAGTAAAAAATTATTTTGTGAGAAATTTACTATAGAAAAGGCAATCCCTGGGATATTTAAAATTTGCGACAGTAGAAAAATTATTTTTTGAATAATTTACTATAGAAAAGGCAATCCCTGGCGCAATTAAAATTTGCGACAGTAAAAAATTATTTTTTGAATAATTTACTATAGAAAAGGCAATCCCTGGCGCAATTAAAATTTGCGACAGTAAAAAAATTATTTTTTCAAAAGTTTACTATAGAAAAGGCAATCCCTGGCGCACTTAAAATTTGCGACAGTAAAAAATTATTTTTTGAATAATTTACTATAGAAAAGGCAATCTCTGGGATATTTAAAATTTGCGACAGTAAAAAATTATTTTTTGAATAATTTACTATAGAAAAGGCAATCCCTGGCGCAGTTAAAATTTGCGACAGTAAAAAATTATTTTTTGAATAATTTACTATAGAAAAGGCAATTCCTGGCGTAATTAAAATTTGCGACAGTAGAAAATTATTTTTTGAATAATTTACTATAGAAAAGGCAATCCCTGGCGCAATTAAAATTTGCGACAGTAAAAAATTATTTTTTGAATAATTTACTATAGAAAAGGCAATCCCTGGCGCAATTAAAATTTGCGACAGTAGAAAATTATTTTTTGAATAATTTACTATAGAAAAGGCAATCCCTGGCGTATTTAAAATTTTCGACAGTAAAAAATTATTTTTTGAATAATTTACTATAGAAAAGGCAATCCCTGGCGCAATTAAAATTTGCGACAGTAAAAAATTATTTTTTGAATAATTTACTATAGAAAAGGCAATCCCTGGCGCAATTAAAATTTGCGACAGTAGAAAATTATTTTTTGAATAATTTACTATAGAAAAGGCAATCCCTGGCGCAATTAAAATTTGCGACAGTAAAAAATTATTTTTTGAATAATTTACTATAGAAAAGGCAATCCCTGGCGCAATTAAAATTTGCGACAGTAAAAAATTATTTTTTGAATTATTTACTATAGAAAAGGCAATCCCTGGCGCAATTAAAATTTGCGACAGAAAAAAAATAATTTTTTGAATAATTTACTATAGAAAAGGCAATCCCTGGGATATTTAAAATTTGCGACAGTAGAAAATTAATTTTTGAAAAGTTTACTATAGAAAAGGCAATCCCTGGCGCACTTAAAACTTGCGACAGTAAAAAATTATTTTTTGAATAATTTACTATAGAAAAGGCAATCCCTGGCG
This sequence comes from Dioctria linearis, assembly GCA_963930735.1. Classification (NCBI taxonomy): domain Eukaryota; kingdom Metazoa; phylum Arthropoda; class Insecta; order Diptera; family Asilidae; genus Dioctria; species Dioctria linearis. Next base: position 64,885 of record CAWVNZ010000081.1, on the reverse strand, counting down.
TAATTAAAATTTGCGACAGTAGAAAATTATTTTTTTGAATAATTTACTATAGAAAAGGCAATCCCTGGGATATTTAAAATTTGCGACAGTAGAAATTATTTTTTGAATAATTTACTATAGAAAAGGCAATCCTGCGCAATTAAAATTTGCGACAGTAAAAAATTATTTTGTGAGAAATTTGCTATAGAAAAGGCAATCCCTGGCGCAATTAAAATTTGCGACAGTAAAAAATTAATTTTTGAAAAATTTACTGTAGAAAAGGCAATCCCTGGGATATTTAAAATTTGCGACAGTAAAAAATTATTTTTTGAATAATTTACTATAGAAAAGGCCAATCCCTGGCGTAATTAAAATTTGCGACAGTAGAAAATTATTTTTTGAATAATTTACTATAGAAAAGGCAATCCCTGGCGTATTTAAAATTTGCGACAGTAGAAAATTATTTTTTGAATAATTTACTATAGAAAAGGCAATCCCTGGCGCAGTTAAAATTTGCGACAGTAAAAAATTATTTTTTGCAAAATTTACTATAGAAAAGGCAATCCCTGGCGCAATTAAAATTTGCGACAGTATAAAATTATTTTTTGAATAATTTACTATAGAAAAGGCAATCCCTGGCGTAACTAAAATTTGCGACAGTAAAAAATTATTTTTTGAATAATTTACTATAGGAAAGGCAATCCCTGGCGTAATTAAAATTTGCGACAGTAGAAAATTATTTTTTGAATAATTTACTATAGAAAAGGCAATCCCTGGGATATTTAAAATTTGCGACAGTAGAAAATTATTTTTTGAATAATTTACTATAGAAAAGGCAATCCTTGGCGCAATTAAAATTTGCGACAGTAAAAAATTATTTTGTGAGAAATTTACTATAGAAAAGGCAATCCCTGGGATATTTAAAATTTGCGACAGTAGAAAATTATTTTTTGAATAATTTACTATAGAAAAGGCAATCCCTGGCGCAATTAAAATTTGCGACAGTAAAAAATTATTTTTTGAATAATTTACTATAGAAAAGGCAATCCCTGGCGCAATTAAAATTTGCGACAGTAAAAAATTATTTTTTCAAAAGTTTACTATAGAAAAGGCAATCCCTGGCGCGACTTAAAATTTTGCGACAGTAAAAAATTATTTTTTGAATAATTTACTATAGAAAAGGCAATCTCTGGGATATTTAAAATTTGCGACAGTAAAAAATTATTTTTTGAATAATTTACTATAGAAAAGGCAATCCCTGGCGCAGTTAAAATTTGCGACAGTAAAAAATTATTTTTTGAATAATTTACTATAGAAAAGGCAATTCCTGGCGTAATTAAAATTTGCGACAGTAGAAAATTATTTTTTGAATAATTTACTATAGAAAAGGCAATCCCTGGCGCAATTAAAATTTGCGACAGTAAAAAATTATTTTTTCAAAAGTTTACTATAGAAAAGGCAATCCCTGGCGCAATTAAAATTTGCGACAGTAGAAAATTATTTTTTGAATAATTTACTATAGAAAAGGCAATCCCTGGCGTATTTAAAATTTTCGACAGTAAAAAATTATTTTTTGAATAATTTACTATAGAAAAGGCAATCCCTGGCGCAATTAAAATTTGCGACAGTAAAAAATTATTTTTTGAATAATTTACTATAGAAAAGGCAATCCCTGGCGCAATTAAAATTTGCGACAGTAGTAAATAAATTTTGAATAATTTACTATAGAAAAGGCAATCCTGGCGCAATTAAAATTTGCGACAGTAAAAAATTATTTTTTGAATAATTTACTATAGAAAAGGCAATCCCTGGCGCAATTAAAATTTGCGACAGTAAAAAATTATTTTTTGAATTATTTACTATAGAAAAGGCAATCCCTGGCGCAATTAAAATTTGCGACAGAAAAAAATAATTTTTTGAATAATTTACTATAGAAAAGGCAATCCCTGGGATATTTAAAATTTGCGACAGTAGAAAATTAATTTTTGAAAAGTTTACTATAGAAAAGGCAATCCCTGGCGCACTTAAAACTTGCGACAGTAAAAAATTATTTTTTGAATAATTTACTATAGAAAAGGCAATCCCTGGCGTAATTAAAATTTGCGACAGTTAGAAAATTATTTTTTGAATAATTTACTATAGAAAAGGCAATCCCTGGGATATTTAAAATTTGCGACAGTAGAAAATTATTTTTTGAATAATTTACTATAGAAAAGGCAATCCCTGGCGCAGTTAAAATTTGCGACAGTAAAAAATTATATTGTGAGAAATTTACTATAGAAAAGGCAATCCCTGGCGCAATTAAAATTTGCGACAGTAAAAAATTAATTTTTGAAAAATTTACTGTAGAAAAGGCAATCCCTGGGATATTTAAAATTTGCGACAGTAAAAAATTATTTTTTGAATAATTTACTATAGAAAAGGCAATCCCTGGCGTAATTAAAATTTGCGACAGTAGAAAATTATTTTTTGAATAATTTACTATAGAAAAGGCAATCCCTGGCGTATTTAAAATTTGCGACAGGTAGAAAATTATTTTTTGAATAATTTACTATAGAAAAGGCAATCCCTGGCGCAGTTAAAATTTGCGACAGTAAAAAATTATTTTTTTGCAAAATTTACTATAGAAAAGGCAATCCGTGGCGCAATTAAAAATTTGCGACAGTATAAAATTATTTTTTGAAATAATTTACTATAGAAAAGGCAATCCCTGGCGTAACTAAAATTTGCGACAGTAGAAAACTATTTTTTGAATAATTTACTATAGAAAAGGCAATCCCTGGCGCAATTAAAATTCGCGACAGTAAAAAATTATTTTTTGAATAATTTACTATAGAAAAGGCAATCCCTGGCGTAATTAAAATTTGCGACAGTAAAAAATTATTTTTTGAATAATTTACTATAGGAAAGGCAATCCCTGGCGTAATTAAAATTTGCGACAGTAGAAAATTATTTTTTTGAATAATTTACTATAGAAAAGGCAATCCCTGGATATTTAAAAATTTGCGACAGTAGAAAATTATTTTTTGAATAATCTTACTATAGAAAAGGCAATCCTTGGCGCAATTAAAATTTGCGACAGTAAAAAATTATTTTGTGAGAAATTTACTATAGAAAAGGCAATCCCTGGGATATTTAAAATTTGCGACAGTAGAAAATTATTTTTTTGAATAATTTACTATAGAAAAGGCAATCCCTGGCGCAATTAAAATTTGCGACAGTAAAAAATTATTTTTTGAATAATTTACTATAGAAAAGGCAATCCCTGGCGCAATTAAAATTTGCGACAGTAAAAAATTATTTTTTCAAAAGTTTACTATAGAAAAGGCAATCCCTGGCGCACTTAAAATTTGCGACAGTAAAAAATTATTTTTTGAATAATTTACTATAGAAAAGGCAATCTCTGGGATATTTAAAATTTGCGACAGTAAAAAATTATTTTTTGAATAATTTACTATAGAAAAGGCAATCCCTGGCGCAGTTAAAATTTGCGACAGTAAAAAATTATTTTTTGAATAATTTACTATAGAAAAGGCAATTCCTGGCGTAATTAAAATTTGCGACAGTAGAAAATTATTTTTTGAATAATTTACTATAGAAAAGGCAATCCCTGGCGCAATTAAAATTTGCGACAGTTAAAAATTATTTTTTGCAAAATTTACTATAGAAAAGGCAATCCCTGGCGTATTTAAAATTTTCGACAGTAAAAAATTATTTTTTGAATAATTTACTATAGAAAAGGCAATCCCTGGCGCAATTAAAATTTGCGACAGTAAAAAATTAATTTTTGAAAAATTTACTGTAGAAAAGGCAATCTCTGGGATATTTAAAATTTGCGACAGTAAAAAATTATTTTTTGAATAATTTACTATAGAAAAGGCAATCCCTGGCGTAATTAAAATTTGCGACAGTAGAAAATTTTTTTTGAATAATTTACTATAGAAAAGGCAATCCCTGGCGTATTTAAAATTTGCGACAGTAGAAAATTATTTTTTGAATAATTTACTATAGAAAAGGCAATCCCTGGCGCAATTAAAATTTGCGACAGTAAAAAATTAATTTTTGAAAAATTTACTGTAGAAAAGGCAACCCCTGGGATATTTAAAATTTGCGACTGAAAAAAATTATTTTTTGAATAATTTACTATAGAAAAGGCAATCCCGGGCGTAATTAAAATTTGCGACAGTAGAAAATTATTTTTTGAATAATTTACTATAGAAAAGGCAATCCCTGGCGTATTTAAAATTTTCGACAGTAAAAAATTATTTTTTGAATAATTTACTATAGAAAAGGCAATCCCTGGCGCAATTAAAATTTGCGACAGTAAAAAATTATTTTTTGAAAAGTTTACTATAGAAAAGGCAATCACTGGCGCAATTAATATTTGCGACAGTAAAAAATTATTTTTTGAATAATTTACTATAGAAAAGGCAATCCCTGGCGTATTTAAAATTTTCGACAGTAAAAAATTATTTTTTGAATAATTTACTATAGAAAAGGCAATCCCTGGCGCAATTAAAATTTGCGACAGTAAAAAATTATTTTTAGAAAAGTTTACTATAGAAAAGGCAATCCCTGGCGCACTTAAAATTTGCGACAGTATAAAATTATTTTTTGAATAATTTACTATAGAAAAGGCAATCCCTGGCGTAATTAAAATTTGCGACAGTAGAAAATTATTTTTTGAATAATTTACTATAGAAAAAGCAATCACTGGCGCAATTAAAATTTGCGACAGTAGAAAATTATTTGTTGAATAATTTACTATAGAAAAGGCAATCCCTGGCGTAATTAAAATTTGCGACAGTAAAAAAATTATTTTTTGAATAATTTACTATAGAAAAGGCAATCCCTGGCGCAATTAAAATTTGCGACAGTAAACAATTATTTTGTGAGAAATTTACTATAGAAAAGGCAATCCCTGGCGCAATTAAAATTTGCGACAGTAGAAAATTATTTTTTGAATAATTTACTATAGAAAAGGCAATCCCTGGCGCAGTTAAAATTTGCGACAGTAGAAAATTATTTTTTGAATAATTTACTATAGAAAAGGCAATACCTGGCGTAATTAAAATTTGCGATAGTAAGAAATTATTTTTTGAATAATTTACTATAGAAAAGGCAATCCCTGGCGCAATTAAAATTTGCGACAGTAGAAAATTATTTTTTGAAAAGTTTACTATAGAAAAGGCAATCCCTGGGATATTTAAAATTTGCGACAGTAGAAAATTATTTTTTGAATAATTTACTATAGAAAAGGCCATCCCTGGGATATTTAAAATTTGCGACAGTAGAAAATTATTTTTTGAATAATTTACTATAGAAAAGGCAATCCCTGGCGCAATTAAAATTTGCGACAGTAAAAAATTATTTTGTGAGAAATTTACTATAGAAAAGGCAATCCCTGGCGCAATTAAAATTTGCGACAGTAGAAAATTATTTTTTGAATAATTTACTATAGAAAAGGCAATCCCAGGCGTATTTAAAATTTTCGACAGTAAAAAATTATTTTTTGAATAATTTACTATAGAAAAGGCAATCCCTGGCGCAGTTAAAATTTGCGACAGTAAAAAATTATTTTTTGAATAATTTACTATAGAAAAGGCAATCCCTGGCGTTATTAAAATTTGCGACAGTAGAAAATTATTTTTTGAATAATTTACTATAGAAAAGGCAATCCCTGGCGCAATTAAAATTTGCGACATTAAAAAATTATTTTTTGAATAATTTACTATAGAAAAGGCAATCCCTGGCGCACTTAAAATTTGCGACAGTAAAAAATTATTTTTTGAATAATTTACTATAGAAAGGGCAATCCCTGGCGTAATTAAAATTTGCTACAGTTGAAAATTATTTTTTGAATAATTTACTATAGAAAAGGCAATCCCTGGCGCACTTAAAATTTGCGACAGTAAAAAATTATTTTTTGAATAATTTACTATAGAAAAGGCAATCCCTGGCGTAATTAAAACTTGCGATAGTAAGAAATTATTTTTTGAATAATTTACTATAGAAAAGGCAATCAATCCCTGGCGCAACTAAAATTTGCGACAGTAGAAAGTTATTTTTTGAAAAGTTTACTATAGAAAAGGCAATCCCTGGGATATTTAAAATTTGCGACAGTAGAAAATTATTTTTTGAATAATTTACTACAGAAAAGGCAATCCCTGGGATATTTAAAATTTGCGACAGTAGAAAATTATTTTTTGAATAATTTACTATAGAAAAGGCAATCCCTGGCGTATTTAAAATTTTCGACAGTAAAAAATTATTTTTTGAATAATTTACTATAGAAAAGGCAATCCCTGGCGCAATTAAAATTTGCGACAGTAAAAAATTAATTTTTGAAAAATTTACTGTAGAAAAGGCAATCTCTGGGATATTTAAAATTTGCGACAGTAAAAAATTATTTTTTGAATAATTTACTATAGAAAAGGCAATCCCTGGCGTAATTAAAATTTGCGACAGTAGAAAATTTTTTTTGAATAATTTACTATAGAAAAGGCAATCCCTGGCGTATTTAAAATTTGCGACAGTAGAAAATTATTTTTTGAATAATTTACTATAGAAAAGGCAATCCCTGGCGCAATTAAAATTTGCGACAGTAAAAAATTAATTTTTGAAAAATTTACTGTAGAAAAGGCAACACCTGGGATATTTAAAATTTGCGACTGAAAAAAATTATTTTTTGAATAATTTACTATAGAAAAGGCAATCCCGGGCGTAATTAAAATTGCGACAGTAGAAAATTATTTTTTGAATAATTTACTATAGAAAAGGCAATCCCTGGCGTATTTAAAATTTTCGACAGTAAAAAATTATTTTTTGAATAATTTACTATAGAAAAGGCAATCCCTGGCGCAATTAAAATTTGCGACAGTAAAAAATTATTTTTTGAAAAGTTTACTATAGAAAAGGCAATCACTGGCGCAATTAATATTTGCGACAGTAAAAAATTATTTTTTGAATAATTTACTATAGAAAAGGCAATCCCTGGCGTATTTAAAATTTTCGACAGTAAAAAATTATTTTTTGAATAATTTACTATAGAAAAGGCAATCCCTGGCGCAATTAAAATTTGCGACAGTAAAAAATTATTTTTAGAAAAGTTTACTATAGAAAAGGCAATCCCTGGCGCACTTAAAATTTGCGACAGTATAAAATTATTTTTTGAATAATTTACTATAGAAAAGGCAATCCCTGGCGTAATTAAAATTTGCGACAGTAGAAAATTATTTTTTGAATAATTTACTATAGAAAAAGCAATCACTGGCGCAATTAAAATTTGCGACAGTAGAAAATTATTTGTTGAATAATTTACTATAGAAAAGGCAATCCCTGGCGTAATTAAAATTTGCGACAGTAAAAAATTATTTTTTGAATAATTTACTATAGAAAAGGCAATCCCTGGCGCAATTAAAATTTGCGACAGTAAACAATTATTTTGTGAGAAATTTACTATAGAAAAGGCAATCCCTGGCGCAATTAAAATTTGCGACAGTAGAAAATTATTTTTTGAATAATTTACTATAGAAAAGGCAATCCCTGGCGCAGTTAAAATTTGCGACAGTAGAAAATTATTTTTTGAATAATTTACTATAGAAAAGGCAATCCCTGGCGTAATTAAAATTTGCGATAGTAAGAAATTATTTTTTGAATAATTTACTATAGAAAAGGCAATCCCTGGCGCACTTAAAATTTGCGACAGTAAAAAATTATTTTTTGAATAATTTACTATAGAAAAGGCAATCCCTGGCGCAATTAAAATTTGCGACAGTAAAAAATTATTTTTTGAATAATTTACTATAGAAAAGGCAATCCCTGGCGCAATTAAAATTTGCGACAGTAAAAAATTAATTTTTGAAAAATTTACTGTAGAAAAGGCAATCCCTGGGATATTTAAAATTTGCGACAGTAAAAAATTATTTTTTGAATAATTTACTATAGAAAAGGCAATCCCTGGCGTAATTAAAATTTGCGACAGTAGAAAATTATTTTTTGAATAATTTACTATAGAAAAGGCAATCCCTGGCGTATTTAAAATTTGCGACAGTAGAAAATTATTTTTTGAATAATTTACTATAGAAAAGGCAATCCCTGGCGTTATTAAAATTTGCGACAGTAGAAAATTATTTTTTGAATAATTTACTATAGAAAAGGCAATCCCTGGCGCAATTAAAATTTGCGACATTAAAAAATTATTTTTTGAATAATTTACTATAGAAAAGGCAATCCCTGGCGCACTTAAAATTTGCGACAGTAAAAAATTATTTTTTGAATAATTTACTATAGACAAGGCAATCCCTGGCGTAATTAAAATTTGCTACAGTTGAAAATTATTTTTTGAATAATTTACTATAGAAAAGGCAATCCCTGGCGCACTTAAAATTTGCGACAGTAAAAAATTATTTTTTGAATAATTTACTATAGAAAAGGCAATCCCTGGCGCAATTAAAATTTGCGACAGTAAAAAATTATTTTTTGAATAATTTACTATAGAAAAGGCAATCCCTGGCGCAATTAAAATTTGCGACAGTAAAAAATTAATTTTTGAAAAATTTACTGTAGAAAAGGCAATCCCTGGGATATTTAAAATTTGCGACAGTAGAAAATTATTTTTTGAATAATTTACTATAGAAACGGCAATCCCGGGCGTATTTAAAATTTTCGACAGTAAAAAATTATTTTTTGAATAATTTACTATAGAAAAGGCAATCCCTGGCGCAATTAAAATTTGCGACAGTAAAAAAATTATTTTGTGAGAAATTTACTATAGAAAAGGCAATCCCTGGCGCAATTAAAATTTGCGACAGTAGAAAATTATTTTTTGAATAATTTACTATAGAAAAGGCAATCAATCCCTGGCGCAACTAAAATTTGCGACAGTAGAAAATTATTTTTTGAAAAGTTTACTATAGAAAAGGCAATCCCTGGGATATTTAAAATTTGCGACAGTAGAAAATTATTTTTTGAATAATTTACTACAGAAAAGGCAATCCCTGGGATATTTAAAATTTGCGACAGTAGAAAATTATTTTTTGAATAATTTACTATAGAAAAGGCAATCCCTGGCGCAATTAAAATTTGCGACAGTAAAAAAATTATTTTGTGAGAAATTTACTATAGAAAAGGCAATCCCTGGCGCAATTAAAATTTGCGACAGTAGAAAATTATTTTTTGAATAATTTACTATAGAAACGGCAATCCCGGGCGTATTTAAAATTTTCGACAGTAAAAAATTATTTTTTGAATAATTTACTATAGAAAAGGCAATCCCTGGCGCAATTAAAATTTGCGACAGTAAAAAATTATTTTTTGAAAAGTTTACTATAGAAAAGGCAATCCCTGGCGCACTTAAAATTTGCGACAGTAAAAAATTATTTTTTGAATAATTTACTATAGAAAAGGCAATCCCTGGGATATTTAAAATTTGCGACAGTAAAAAATTATTTTTTGAATAATTTACTATAGAAAAGGCAATCCCTGGCGCAGTTAAAATTTGCGACAGTAAAAAATTATTTTTTGAATAATTTACTATAGAAAAGGCAATCCCTGGCGTAATTAAAATTTGCGACAATAGAAAATTATTTTTTGAATAATTTACTATAGAAAAGGCAATCCCTGGCGCAATTAAAATTTGCGACAGTAAAAAATTATTTTTTGAATAATTTACTATAGAAAAGGCAATCCCTGGCGCAATTAAAATTTTCGACAGTAGAAAATTATTTTTTGAATAATTTACTATAGAAAAGGCAATCCCTGGCGTATTTAAAATTTTCGACAGTAAAAAATTATTTTTTGAATAATTTACTATAGAAAAGGCAATCCCTGGCGCAATTAAAATTTGCGACAGTAAAAAATTAATTTTTGAAAAATTTACTGTAGAAAAGGCAATCTCTGGGATATTTAAAATTTGCGACAGTAAAAAATTATTTTTTGAATAATTTACTATAGAAAAGGCAATCCCTGGCGTAATTAAAATTTGCGACAGTAGAAAATTATTTTTTGAATAATTTACTATAGAAAAGGCAATCCCTGGCGTATTTAAAATTTGCGACAGTAGAAAATTATTTTTTGAATAATTTACTATAGAAAAGGCAATCCCTGGCGCAATTAAAATTTGCGACAGTAAAAAATTAATTTTTGAAAAATTTACTGTAGAAAAGGCAATCCCTGGGATATTTAAAATTTGCGACAGTAAAAAATTATTTTTTGAATAATTTACTATAGAAAAGGCAATCCCTGGCGTAATTAAAATTTGCGACAGTAGAAAATTATTTTTTGAATAATTTACTATAGAAAAGGCAATCCCTGGCGTATTTAAAATTTGCGACAGTAGAAAATTATTTTTTGAATAATTTACTATAGAAAAGGCAATACCTGGCGCAATTAAAATTTGCGACAATAGAAAATTATTTTTTGAATAATTTACTATAGAAAAGGCAAACCCTGGCGCAATTGAAATTAGCGACAGTAAAAAATTATTTTTTGAATATTTTACTATAGAAAAGGCAATCCCTGGCGCAATTAAAATTTGCGACAGTAAAAAATTATTTTTTGAATAATTTACTATAGAAAAGGCAATCCCTGGCGCAATTACAATTTGCGACAGTAAAAAATTATTTTTTGAATAATTTACTATAGAAAAGGCAATCCCTGGCGTATTTAAAATTTTCGACAGTAAAAAATTATTTTTTGAATAATTTACTATAGAAAAGGCAATCCCTGGCGCAATTAAAATTTGCGACAGTAAAAAATTATTTTTTGAAAAGTTTACCATAGAAAAGGCAATCCCTGGCGCACTTAAAATTTGCGACAGTATAAAATTATTTTTTGAATAATTTACTATAGAAAAGGCAAACCCTGGCGTAATTAAAATTTGCGACAGTAGAAAATTATTTTTTGAATAATTTACTATTGAAAAGGCAATCCCTGGCGCAATTAAAATTTGCGACAGTAAAAAATTAATTTTTGAAAAATTTACTGTAGAAAAGGCAATCCCTGGGATATTTAAAATTTGCGACAGTAAAAAATTATTTTTTGAATAATTTACTATAGAAAAGGCAAACCCTGGCGCAATTAAAATTTTCGACAGTAGAAAATTATTTTTTGAATTATTTACTATAGAAAAGGCAATCCCTGGCGTATTTAAAATTTTCGACAGTAAAAAATTATTTTTTGAATAATTTACTATAGAAAAGGCAATCCCTGGCGCAATTAAAATTTGCGACAGTAAAAAATTAATTTTTGAAAAATTTACTGTAGAAAAGGCAATCTCTGGGATATTTAAAATTTGCGACAGTAAAAAATTATTTTTTGAATAATTTACTATAGAAAAGGCAATCCCTGGCGTAATTAAAATTTGCGACAGTAGAAAATTATTTTTTGAATAATTTACTATAGAAAAGGCAATCCCTGGCGTATTTAAAATTTGCGACAGTAGAAAATTATTTTTTGAATAATTTACTATAGAAAAGGCAATCCCTGGCGCAATTAAAATTTTCCACAGTAAAAAATTAATTTTTGAAAAATTTACTGTAGAAAAGGCAATCCCTGGGATATTTAAAATTTGCGACAGTAAAAAATTATTTTTTGAATAATTTACTATAGAAAAGGCAATCCCTGGCGTAATTAAAATTTGCGACAGTAGAAAATTATTTTTTGAATAATTTACTATAGAAAAGGCAATCCCTGGCGTATTTAAAATTTGCGACAGTAGAAAATTATTTTTTGAATAATTTACTATAGAAAAGGCAATACCTGGCGCAATTAAAATTTGCGACAATAGAAAATTATTTTTTGAATAATTTACTATAGAAAAGGCAAACCCTGGCGCAATTGAAATTAGCGACAGTAAAAAATTATTTTTTGAATATTTTACTATAGAAAAGGCAATCCCTGGCGCAATTAAAATTTGCGACAGTAAAAAATTATTTTTTGAATAATTTACTATAGAAAAGGCAATCCCTGGCGCAATTAAAATTTGCGACAGTAAAAAATTATTTTTTGAATAATTTACTATAGAAAAGGCAATCCCTGGCGTATTTAAAATTTTCGACAGTAAAAAATTATTTTTTGAATAATTTACTATAGAAAAGGCAATCCCTGGCGCAATTAAAATTTGCGACAGTAAAAAATTATTTTTTGAAAAGTTTACCATAGAAAAGGCAATCCCTGGCGCACTTAAAATTTGCGACAGTATAAAATTATTTTTTGAAAAATTTACTATAGAAAAGGCAAACCCTGGCGTAATTAAAATTTGCGACAGTAGAAAATTATTTTTTGAATAATTTACTATAGAAAAGGCAATCCCTGGCGCAATTAAAATTTGCGACAGTAGAAAATTATTTGTTGAATAATTTACTATAGAAAAGGCAATCCCTGGCGTAGTTAAAATTTGCGACAGTAAAAAATTATTTTTTGAATAATTTACTATAGAAAAGGCAATCCCTGGCGCAATTAAAATTTGCGACAGTAAAAAATTATTTTGTGAGAAATTTACTATAGAAAAGGCAATCCCTGGCGCAATTAAAATTTGCGACAGTAGAAAATTATTTTTTGAAAAGTTTACTATAGAAAAGGCAATCCCTGACGCACTTAAAATTTGCGACAGTAAAAAATTATTTTTTGAATAATTTACTATAGAAAAGGCAATCCCTGGCGCAATTAAAATTTGCGACAGTTGAAAATTATTTTTTGAATAATTTACTATAGAAAAGGCAATCCCTGGCGCAATTAAAATTTGCTACAGTAAAAAATTATTTTTTGAATAATTTACTATAGAAAAGGCAATCCCTGGCGCAATTAAAATTTGCGACAGTAAAAAATTATTTTTTGAATAATTTACTATAGAAAAGGCAATCCCTGGCGCAATTAAAATTTGCGACAGTAAAAAATTATTTTTTGAATAATTTACTATAGAAAAGGCAATCCCTGGCGCAATTAAAATTTGCGACAGAAAAAAATTATTTTTTGAATAATTTACTATAGAAAAGGCAATCCCTGGGATATTTAAAATTAGCGACAGTAGAAAATTAATTTTTGAAAAGTTTACTATAGAAAAGGCAATCCCTGGCGCACTTAAAATTTGCGACAGTAAAAAATTATTTTTTGAATAATTTACTATAGAAAAGGCAATCCCTGGCGTAATTAAAATTTTGCGACAGTAGAAAATTATTTTTTGAATAATTTACTATAGAAAAGGCAATCCCTGGGATATTTAAAATTTGCGACAGTAGAAAATTATTTTCTGAATAATTTACTATAGAAAAGGCAATCCCTGGCGCAATTAAAATTTGCGACAGTAAAAAATTATTTTGTGAGAAATTTACTATAGAAAAGGCAATCCCTGGCGCAATTAAAATTTGCTACAGTAAAAAATTAATTTTTGAAAAATTTACTGTAGAAAAGGCAATCCCTGGGATATTTAAAATTTGCGACAGTAAAAAATTATTTTTTGAATAATTTACTATAGAAAAGGCAATCCCTGGCGTAATTAAAATTTGCGACAGTAGAAAATTATTTTTTGAATAATTTACTATAGAAAAGGCAATCTCTGGCGTATTTAAAATTTGCGACAATAGAAAATTATTTTTTGAATAATTTACTATAGAAAAGGCAATCCCTGGCGCAATTAAAATTTGCGACAGTAAAAAATTATTTTTTGCAAAATTTACTATAGAAAAGGCAATCCCTGGCGCAATTAAAATTTGCGACAGTATAAAATTATTTTTTGAATAATTTACTATAGAAAAGGCAATCCCTGGCGTAATTAAAATTTGCGACAGTAGAAAATTATTTTTTGAATAATTTACTATAGAAAAGGCAATCCCTGGCGCAATTAAAATTTGCGACAGTAAAAAAATATTTTTTGAATAATTTACTATAGAAAAGGCAATTCCTGGCCTAATTAAAATTTGCGACAGTAAAAAATTATTTTTTGAATAATTTACTATAGAAAAGGCAATCCCTGGCGTAATTAAAATTTGCGACAGTAGAAAATTATTTTTTGAATAATTTACTATAGAAAAGGCAATCCCTGGCGCAATTAAAATTTGCGACAGTAAAAAATTATTTTTTGAAAAGTTTACTATAAAAAAGGCAATCCCTGGCGCACTTAAAATTTGCGACAGTATAAAATTATTTTTTGAATAATTTACTATAGAAAAGGCAAACCCTGGCGTAATTAAAATTTGCGACAGTAGAAAATTATTTTTTGAATAATTTACTATAGAAAAGGCAATCCCTGGCGCAATTAAAATTTGCGACAGTAGAAAATTATTTGTTGAATAATTTACTATAGAAAAGGCAATCCGTGGCGTAATTAAAATTTGCGACAGTAAAAAATTATTTTTTGAATAATTTACTATAGAAAAGGCAATCCCTGGCGCAATTAAAATTTGCGACAGTAAAAAATTATTTTGTGAGAAATTTACTATAGAAAAGGCAATCCCTGGCGCAATTAAAATTTGCGACAGTAGAAAATTATTTTTTGAAAAGTTTACTATAGAAAAGGCAATCCCTGGCGCAATTAAAATTTGCGACAGTTGAAAATTATTTTTTGAATAATTTACTATAGAATAGGCAATCCCTGGCGCAATTAAAATTTGCTACAGTAAAAAATTATTTTTTGAATAATTTACTATAGAAAAGGCAATCCCTGGCGCAATTAAAATTTGCGACAGTAGCAAATTATTTTTTGAATAATTTACTATAGGAAAGGCAATCCCTGGCGTATTTAAAATTTTCGACAGTAAAAAATTATTTTTTGAATAATTTACTATAGAAAAGGCAATCCCTGGCGCAATTAAAATTTGCGACAGTAAAAAATTATTTTTTGAATAATTTACTATAGAAAAGGCAATCCCTGGCGCAATTAAAATTTGCGACAGAAAAAAATTATTTTTTGAATAATTTACTATAGAAAAGGATATTTAAAATTTGCGACAGTAGAAAATTAATTTTTGAAAAGTTTAATATAGAAAAGGCAATCCCTGGCGCACTTAAAATTTGCGACAGTAAAAAATTATTTTTTGAATAATTTACTATAGAAAAGGCAATCCCTGGCGTAATTAAAATTTTGCGACAGTAGAAAATTATTTTTTGAATAATTTACTATAGAAAAGGCAATCCCTGGGATATTTAAAATTTGCGACAGTAGAAAATTATTTTTTGAATAATTTACTATAGAAAAGGCAATCCCTGGCGCAATTAAAATTTGCGACAGTAAAAAATTATTTTGTGAGAAATTTACTATAGAAAAGGCAATCCCTGGCGCAATTAAAATTTGCTACAGTAAAAAATTAATTTTTGAAAAATTTACTGTAGAAAAGGCAATCCCTGGGATATTTAAAATTTGCGACAGTAAAAAATTATTTTTTGAATAATTTACTATAGAAAAGGCAATCCCTGGCGTAATTAAAATTTGCGACAGTAGAAAATTATTTTTTGAATAATTTACTATAGAAAAGGCAATCCCTGGCGTATTTAAAACTTGCGACAATAGAAAATTATTTTTTGAAAAATTTACTATAGAAAAGGCAATCCCTGGCGGAATTAAAATTTGCGACAGTAAAAAATTATTTTTTGCAAAATTTACTATAGAAAAGGCAATCCCTGGCGCAATTAAAATTTGCGACAGTATAAAATTATTTTTTGAATAATTTACTATAGAAAAGGCAATTCCTGGCGTAATTAAAATTTGCGACAGTAGAAAATTATTTTTTGAATAATTTACTATAGAAAAGGCAATCCCTGGCGCAATTAAAATTTGCGACAGTAAAAAATTATTTTTTGAATAATTTACTATAGAAAAGGCAATTCCTGGCGTAATTAAAATTTGCGACAGTAAAAAATTATTTTTTGAATAATTTACTATAGAAAAGGCAATCCCTGGCGTAATTAAAATTTGCGACAGTAGAAAATTGTTTTTTGAATAATTTACTATAGAAAAGGCAATCCCTGGGATATTTAAAATTTGCGACAGTAGAAAATTATTTTTTGAATAATTTACTATAGAAAAGGCAATCCTTGGCGCAATTAAAATTTGGGACAGTAAAAAATTATTTTGTGAGAAATTTACTATAGAAAAGGCAATCCCTGGGATATTTAAAATTTGCGATGTTAGAAAATTATTTTTTGAATAATTTACTATAGAAAAGGCAATCCCTGGCGCAATTAAAATTTGCGACATTAAAAAATTATTTTTTGAATAATTTACTATAGGAAAGGCAATCCCTGGCGCAATTAAAATTTGCGATAGTAAAAAATTATTTTTTGAAAAGTTTACTATAGAAAAGCCAATCCCTGGCGCACTTAAAATTTGCGACAGTAAAAAATTATTTTTTGAATAATTTACTATAGAAAAGGCAATCCCTGGGATATTTAAAATTTGCGACAGTAAAAAATTATTTTTTGAATAATTTACTATAGAAAAGGCAATCCCTGGCGCAGTTAAAATTTGCGACAGTAAAAAATTATTTTTTGAATAATTTACTATAGAAAAGGCAATCCCTGGCGCAATTAAAATTTTCGACAGTAGAAAATTATTTTTTGAATAATTTACTATAGAAAAGGCAATCCCTGGCGTATTTAAAATTTTCGACAGTAAAAAATTATTTTTTGAATAATTTACTATAGAAAAGGCAATCCCTGGCGCAATTAAAATTTGCGACAGTAAAAAATTAATTTTTGAAAAATTTACTGTAGAAAAGGCAATCTCTGGTATATTTAAAATTTGCGACAGTAAAAAATTATTTTTTGAATAATTTACTATAGAAAAGGCAATCCCTGGCGTAATTAAAATTTGCGACAGTAGAAAATTATTTTTTGAATAATTTACTATAGAAAAGGCAATCCCTGGCGTATTTAAAATTTGCGACAGTAGAAAATTATTTTTTGAATAATTTACTATAGAAAAGGCAATCCCTGGCGCAATTAAAATTTGCGACAGTAAAAAATTAATTTTTGAAAAATTTACTGTAGAAAAGGCAATCCCTGGCGCAATTAAAATTTGCGACAGTAGAAAATTATTTTTTGAATAATTTACTATAGAAAAGGCAATCCCTGGAGCAATTAAAATTTGCGACAGTAAAAAATTATTTTTTGAATAATTTACTATAGAAAAGGCAATCCCTGGCGCAATTAAAATTTGCGACAGTAAAAAATTATTTTTTGAATAATTTACTATAGAAAAGGCAATCCCTGGCGCAATTAAAATTTGCGAAAGTAAAAAATTATTTTTTGAATAATTTACTATAGAAAAGGCAATCCCTGGCGTATTTAAAATTTTCGACAGTAAAAAATTATTTTTTGAATAATTTACTATAGAAAAGGCAATCCCTGGCGCAATTAAAAGTTGCGACAGTAAAAAATTATTTTTTTAAAAGTTTACTATAGAAAAGGCAATCCCTGGCGCACTTAAAATTTGCGACAGTATAAAATTATTTTTTGAATAATTTACTATAGAAAAGGCAATCCCTGGCGTATTTAAAATTTGCGACAGTAGAAAATTATTTTTTGAATAATTTACTATAGAAAAGGCAATCCCTGGGATATTTAAAATTTGCGACAGTTGAAAATTATTTTTTGAATAATTTACTATAGAAAAGGCAACCCTGGCGCAATTAAAATTTGCGACAGTAAAAAATTATTTTGTGAGAAATTTACTATAGAAAAGGCAATCCCTGGCGCAATTAAAATTTGCGACAGTAAAAAATTAATTTTTGAAAAATTTACTGTAGAAAAGGCAATCCCTGGGATATTTAAAATTTGCGACAGTAAAAAATTATTTTTTGAAGAATTTACTATAGAAAAGGCAATCCCTGGCGTAATTAAAATTTGCGACAGTAGAAAATTATTTTTTGAATAATTTACTATAGAAAAGGCAATCCCAGGCGTATTTAAAATTTGCGACAGTAGAAAATTATTTTTTGAATAATTTAATATAGAAAAGGCAATCCCTGGCGCAATTAAAATTTGCGACAGTAAAAAATTATTTTTTGCAAAATTTACTATAGAAAAGGCAATCCCTAGCGCAATTAAAATTTGCGACAGTATAAAATTATTTTTTGAATAATTTACTATAGAAAAGGCAATCCCTGGCGTAATTAAAATTTGCGACAGTAGAAAATTATTTTTCGAATAATTTACTATAGAAAAGGCAATCCCTGGCGCAATTAAAATTTGCGACAGTAAAAAATTATTTTTTGAATAATTTACTATAGAAAAGGCAATCCCTGGCGTAATTAAAATTTGCGACAGTAAAAAATTATTTTTTGAATAATTTACTATAGAAAAGGCAATCCCTGGCATAATTAAAATTTGCGACAGTAGAAAATTATTTTTTGAATAATTTACTATAGAAAAGGCAATCCCTGGGATATTTAAAATTTGCGACAGTAGAAAATTATTTTTTGAATAATTTACTATAGAAAAGGCAATCCTTGGCGCAATTAAAATTTGCGACAGTAAAAAATTATTTTGTGAGAAATTTACTATAGAAAAGTCAATCCCTGGGATATTTAAAATTTGCGACAGTAGAAAATTATTTTTTGAATAATTTACTATAGAAAAGGCAATCCCTGGCGCAATTAAAATTTGCGACAGTAAAAAATTATTTTTTGAATAATTTACTATAGAAAAGGCAATCCCTGGCGCAATTAAAATTTGCGACAGTAAAAAATTATTTTTTGAATAATTTACTATAGAAAAGGCAATCCCTGGCGCAATTAAAATTTGCGACAGTAAAAAATTATTTTTTGAATAATTTACTATAGAAAAGGCAATCCGTGGGATATTTAAAATTTGCGACAGTAGAAAATCATTTCTTGAATAATTTACTATAGAAAAGGCAATCCCTGGCGCAATTAAAATTTGCGACAGTAAAAAATTATTTTGTGAGAACTTTACTATAGAAAAGGCAATTCCTGGCGCAATTAAAATTTGCGACAGTAGAAAATTATATTTTGAATAATTTACTATAGAAAAGGCAATCCCTGGCGTATTTAAAATTTTCGACAGTAAAAAATTATTTTTTGAATAATTTACTATAGAAAAGGCAATCCCTGGCGCAATTAAAATTTGCGACAGTAAAAAATTATTTTTTGAAAAGTTTACTATAGAAAAGGCAATCCCTGGCGCACTTAAAATTTGCGACAGTAAAAAATTATTTTTTGAATAATTTACTATAGAAAAGGCAATCCCTGGGATATTTAAAATTTGCGACAGTAAAAAATTATTTTTTGAATAATTTACTATAGAAAAGGCAATCCCTGGCGCAATTAAAATTTGCGACAGTAAAAAATTATTTTTTGAATAATTTACTATAGAAAAGGCAATCCCTGGCGCAATTAAAATTTGCGACAGTAGAAAATTATTTTTAGAATAATTTACTATAGAATAGGCAATCCCTGGCGCAATTAAAATTTGCGACAGTAAAAAATTATTTTTTGAATAATTTACTATAGAAAAGGCAATCCCTGGCGCAATTAAAATTTGCGAGAGTAGAAAATTATTTTTTGAATAATTTACTATAGAAAAGGCAATCCCTGGCGTATTTAAAATTTCCGACAGTAAAAAATTATTTTTTGAATAATTTACTATAGAAAAGGCAATCCCTGGCGCAATTAAAATTTGCGACAGTAAAAAATTAATTTTTGAAAAATTTACTGTAGAAAAGGCAATCCCTGGGATATTTAAAATTTGCGACAGTAAAAAATTATTTTTTGAATAATTTGCTATAGAAAAGGCAATCCCTGGCGTAATTAAAATTTGCGACAGTAGAAAATTATTTTTTGAATAATTTACTATAGAAAAGGCAATCCCTGGCGTATTTAAAATTTGCGACAGTAGAAAATTATTTTTTGAATAATTTACTATAGAAAAGGCAATCCCTGGCGCAATTAAAATTTGCGACAGTAAAAAATTATTTTGTGAGAAATTTACTATAGAAAAGGCAATCCCTGGCGCAATTAAAATTTGCGACAGTAAAAAATTATTTTTTGCAAAATTTACTATAGAAAAGGCAATCCCTGGCGTAATTAAAATTTGCGACAGTAAAAAATTATTTTTTGAAAAATTTACTGTAGAAAAGGCAATCCCTGGCACAATTAAAATTTGCGACAGTAGAAAATTATTTTTTGAATAATTTACTATAGAAAAGGCAATCCCTGGCGCAATTAAAATTTGCGACAGTAAAAAATTAATTTTTGAAAAATTTACTGTAGAAAAGGCAATCCCTGGGATATTTAAAATTTGCGACAGTAAAAAATTATTTTTTGAATAATTTGCTATAGAAAAGGCAATCCCTGGCGTAATTAAAATTTGCGACAGTAGAAAATTATTTTTTGAATAATTTACTATAGAAAAGGCAATCCCTGGCGTATTTAAAATTTGCGACAGTAGAAAATTATTTTTTGAATAATTTACTATAGAAAAGGCAATCCCTGGCGCAATTAAAATTTGCGACAGTAAAAAATTATTTTGTGAGAAATTTACTATAGAAAAGGCAATCCCTGGCGCAATTAAAATTTGCGACAGTAAAAAATTATTTTTTGCAAAATTTACTATAGAAAAGGCAATCCCTGGCGTAATTAAAATTTGCGACAGTAAAAAATTATTTTTTGAAAAATTTACTGTAGAAAAGGCAATCCCTGGCACAATTAAAATTTGCGACAGTAGAAAATTATTTTTTGAATAATTTACTATAGAAAAGGCAATCCCTGGCGCAATTAAAATTTGCGACAGTAAAAAATTATTTTTTGAATAATTTACAATAGAAAAGGCAATCCCTGGCACAATTAAAATTTACGACAGTAAAAAATTATTTTTTGCAAAATTTACTATAGAAAAGGCAATCCCTGGCGTAATTAAAATTTGCGACAGTAAAAAATTATTTTTTGAAAAATTTACTGTAGAAAAGGCAATCCCTGGCACAATTAAAATTTGCGACAGTAGAAAATTATTTTTTGAATAATTTACTATAGAAAAGGCAATCCCTGGCGCAATTAAAATTTTCGACAGTAAAAAATTATTTTTTGAATAATTTACAATAGAAAAGGCAATCCCTGGCGTAATTAAAATTTGCGACAGTATAAAATTAATTTTTGAAAAATTTACTATAGAAAAGGCAATCCCTGGCGTATTTAAAATTTGCGACAGTAAGAAATTAATTTGTGAGAAATTTACTATAGAAAAGGCAATCCCTGGGATATTTAAAATTTGCGACAGTAAAAAATTATTTTTTGAATAATTTACTATAGAAAAGGCAATCCCTGGCGCAATTACAATTTGCGACAGTAGAAAATTATTTTTTGAATAATTTACTATAGAAAAGGCAATTCCTGGCGTAATTAAAATTTGCGACAGTTGAAAATTATGTTTTGAATAATTTACTATAGAAAAGGCAATCCCTGGCGTAATTAAATTTGCGACAGTAAAAAATTATTTTTTGAATAATTTACTATAGAAAAGGCAATCCCTGGCGCAATTAAAATTTGCGACAGTAGAAAATTATTTTTTGAATAATTTACTATAGAAAAGGCAATCCCTGGCGCACTTAAAATTTGCGGCAGTAGAAAATTATTTTTTGAATAATTTACTATAGAAAAGGCAATCCCTGGCGCAATTAAAATTTGGGACAGTAGAAAATTATTTTTTGAAAAATTTACTATAGAAAAGGCAATCCCTGGCGTAATTAATATTTGCGACAGTATAAAATTATTTTTTGAATAATTTACTATAAAAAAGGCAATCCCTGGCGCAATTAAAATTTGCGACAGTAGAAAATTATTTTTTGAATAATTTACTATAGAAAAGGCAATCCCTGGCGCAGTTAAAATTTGCGACAGTATAAAATTATTTTTTGAATAATTTACTCTAGAAAAGGCAATCCCTGGCGCAATTAAAATTTGCGACAGTAGAAAATTATTTTTTGAATAATTTACAATAGAAAAGGCAATCCCTGGCGCACTTAAAATTTGCGACAGTAGAAAATTATTTTTTGAAAAATTTACTATAGAAAAGGCAATCCCTGGCGTAATTAAAATTTGCGACAGTAAAAAATTATTTTTTGAATAATTTACTATAGAAAAGGCAATCCCTGGCGCAATTAAAATTTGCGACAGTATAAAATTATTTTTTGCAAAATTTACTATAGAAAAGGCAATCCCTGGCGTAATTAAAATTTGCGACAGTATAAAATTATTTTTTGAATAATTTACTATAGAAAAGGCAATCCCTGGCGCACTTAAAATTTGCGACAGTAAAAAATTATTTTTTGAATAATTTACTATAGAAAAGGCAATCCCTGGCGTAATTAAAATTTGCGACAGTTGAAAATTATTTTTTGAATAATTTACTATAGAAAAGGCAATCCCTGGCGTAATTAAAATTTGCGACAGTAGAAAATTATTTTTTGAATAATTTACTACAGAAAAGGCAATCCCTGGCGCACTTAAATTTTGCGACAGTAAAAAATTATTTTTTGAATAATTTACTATAGAAAAGGCAATCCCTGGCGTAATTAAATTTTGCGACAGTAAAAAATTATTTTTTGAAAAATTTACTATAGAAAAGGCAATCCCTGGCGCACTTAAAATTTGCGACAGTATAAAATTAATTTTTGAAAAATTTACTATAGAAAAGGCAATCCCTGGCGTAATTAAAATTTGCGACAGTAGAAAATTATCTTTTGAATAATTTACTATAGAAAAGGCAATCCCTGGCGTAATTAAAATTTGCGACAGTATAAAATCATTTTTTGTAAAATTTACTATAGAAAAGGCAATCCCTGGCGTAATTAAAATTTGCGACAGTTGAAAATTATTTTTTGAATAATTTACTATATAAAATGCAATCCCTGGCGCAATTAAAATTTGCGACAGTAGAAAATTATTTTTTGAAAAGTTTACTATAGAAAAGGCAATCCCCGGCGTAATTAAAATTTGCGACAGTAGAAAATTATTTTTTGAATAATTTACTATAGAAAAGGCAATCCCTGGCGCAATTAAAATTTGCGACAGTAGAAAATTATTTTTTGAATAATTTACTATAGAAAAGGCAATCCCTGGCGTAATTAAAATTTGCGCGAGTAGAAAATTATTTTTTGAATAATTTACTATAAAAAAGGCAATCCCTGGCGCAATTAAAATTTGCGACAGTAGAAAATTATTTTTTGAATAATTTACTATAGAAAAGGCAATCCCTGGCGCAATTAAAATTTGCGACAGTATA
The DNA here is from genome assembly GCA_963930735.1 of Dioctria linearis. Taxonomy (NCBI): domain Eukaryota; kingdom Metazoa; phylum Arthropoda; class Insecta; order Diptera; family Asilidae; genus Dioctria; species Dioctria linearis. The sequence goes on along the minus strand of CAWVNZ010000081.1, from coordinate 41,674 downwards.
AAATTATTTTTTGAATAATTTACTCTAGAAAAGGCAATCCCTGGCGCAATTAAAATTTGCGACAGTAGAAAATTATTTTTTGAATAATTTACAATAGAAAAGGCAATCCCTGGCGCACTTAAAATTTGCGACAGTAGAAAATTATTTTGAAAAATTTACTATAGAAAAGGCAATCCCTGGCGTAATTAAAATTTGCGACAGTAGAAAATTATTTTTTGAATAATTTACTACAGAAAAGGCAATCCCTGGCGCACTTAAATTTTGCGACAGTAAAAAATTATTTTTTGAATAATTTACTATAGAAAAGGCAATCCCTGGCGTAATTAAATTTTGCGACAGTAAAAAATTATTTTTTGAAAAATTTACTATAGAAAAGGCAATCCCTGGCGCACTTAAAATTTGCGACAGTATAAAATTAATTTTTGAAAAATTTACTATAGAAAAGGCAATCCCTGGCGTAATTAAAATTTGCGACAGTAGAAAATTATCTTTTGAATAATTTACTATAGAAAAGGCAATCCCTGGCGTAATTAAAATTTGCGACAGTATAAAATCATTTTTTGCAAAATTTACTATAGAAAAGGCAATCCCTGGCGTAATTAAAATTTGCGACAGTTGAAAATTATTTTTTGAATAATTTACTATATAAAATGCAATCCCTGGCGCAATTAAAATTTGCGACAGTAGAAAATTATTTTTTGAAAAGTTTACTATAGAAAAGGCAATCCCCGGCGTAATTAAAATTTGCGACAGTAGAAAATTATTTTTTGAAAAGTTTACTATAGAAAAGGCAATCCCTGGCGCAATTAAAATTTGCGACAGTAAAAAATTATTTTTTGAATAATTTACTATAGAAAAGGCAATCCCTGGCGTAATTAAAATTTGCGACAGTAAGAAATTAATTTGTGAGAAATTTACTATAGAAAAGGCAATCCCTGGGATATTTAAAATTTGTGACAGTAAAAAATTATTTTTTGAATAATTTACTATAGAAAAGGCAATCCCTGGCGTATTTAAAATTTGCGACAGTAAAAAATTATTTTGTGAGAAATTTACTATAGAAAAGGCAATCCCTGGCGCACTTAAAATTTGCGACAGTATAAAATCATTTTTTGCAAAATTTACTATAGAAAAGGCAATCCCTGGCGTAATTAAAATTTGCGACAGTTGAAAATTATTTTTTGAATAATTTACTATAGAAAAGGCAATCCCTGGCGTAATTAAAATTTGCGACAGTTGAAAATTATTTTTTGAATAATTTACTATAGAAAAGGCAATCCCTGGCGCAATTAAAATTTGCGACAGTAGAAAATTATTTTTTGAAAAGTTTACTATAGAAAAGGCAATCCCTGGCGCAATTAAAATTTGCGACAGTAGAAAATTATTTTTTGAAAAGTTTACTATAGATAAGGCAATCCCTGGCGCAATTAAAATTTGCGACAGTAAAAAATTATTTTTTGAATAATTTACTATAGAAAAGGCAATCCCTGGCGTAATTAAAATTTGCGACAGTAGAAAATTATTTTTTGAATAATTTACTATAGAAAAGGCAATCCCTGGCGTAATTAAAATTTGCGACAGTTGAAAATTATTTTTTGAATAATTTACTATAGAAAAGGCAATCCCTGGCGCAATTAAAATTTGCGACAGTAGAAAATTATTTTTTGAAAAGTTTACTATAGAAAAGGCAATCCCTGGCGCAATTAAAATTTGCGACAGTAGAAAATTATTTTTTGAAAAGTTTACTATAGAAAAGGTAATCCCTGGCGCAATTAAAATTTGCGACAGTAAAAAATTATTTTTTGAATAATTTACTATAGAAAAGGCAATCCCTGGCGTAATTAAAATTAGCGACAGTAGAAAATTATTTTTTGAATAATTTACTATAGAAAAGGCAATCCCTGGGGTAATTAAAATTTGCGAAAGTTGAAAATTATTTTTTGAATAATTTACTATAGAAAAGGCAATCCCTGGCGTAATTAAAATTTGCGACAGTAAGAAATTAATTTGTGAGAAATTTACTATAGAAAAGGCAATCCCTGGGATATTTAAAATTTGCGACAGTAAAAAATTATTTTTTGAAAAATTTACTATAGAAAAGGCAATCCCTGGCGCACTTAAAATTTGCGACAGTATAAAATTATTTTTTGCAAAATTTACTATAGAAAAGGCAATCCCTGGCGTAATTAAAATTTGCGACAGTATAAAATTATTTTTTGAATAATTTACTATAGAAAAGGCAATCCCTGGCGTAATTAAAATTTGCGACAATAGAAAATTATTTTTTGAATAATTTACTATAGAAAAGGCAATCCCTGGCGTAATTAAAATTTGCGACAGTAGAAAATTATTTTTTGAATAATTTACTATAGAAAAGGCAATCCCTGGCGTATTTAAAATTTGCGACAGTAAAAAATTATTTTGTGAGAAATTTACTATAGAAAAGGCAATCCCTGGCGCACTTAAAATTTGCGACAGTAGAAAATTATTTTTTGAAAAATTTACTATAGAAAAGGCAATCCCTGGCGTAATTAAAATTTGCGACAGTATAAAATTATTTTTTTGAATAATTTACTATAGAAAAGGCAATCCCTGGCGCACTTAAAATTTGCGACAGTAGAAAATTATTTTTTGAATAATTTACTATAGAAAAGGCAATCCCTGGCGCAATTAAAATTTGCGACAGTAGAAAATTATTTTTTGAAAAATTTACTATAGAAAAGGCAATCCCTGGCGTAATTAAAATTTGCGACAGTATAAAATTATTTTTTGAATAATTTACTATAGAAAAGGCAATCCCTGGCGCAATTAAAATTTGCGACAGTAGAAAATTATTTATTGAATAATTTACTATAGAAAAAGGCAATCCCTGGCGTAATTAAAATTTGCGACAGTATAAAATTATTTTTTGAATAATTTACTATAGAAAAGGCAATCCCTGGCGCACTTAAAATTTGCGACAGTAAAAAATTATTTTTTGAATAATTTACTATAGAAAAGGCAATCCCTGGCGCAATTAAAATTTGCGACAGTTGAAAATTATTTTTTGAATAATTTACTATAGAAAAGGCAATCCCTGGCGCACTTAAAATTTGCGACAGTAGAAAATTATTTTTTGAATAATTTACTATAGAAAAGGCAATCCCTGCGCAATTAAAATTTGCGACAGTAGAAAATTATTTTTTGAAAAATTTACTATAGAAAAGGCAATCCCTGGCGTAATTAAAATTGCGACAGTATAAAATTATTTTTTGAATAATTTACTATAGAAAAGGCAATCCCTGGCGCAATTAAAATTTGCGACAGTAGAAAATTATTTATTGAATAATTTACTATAGAAAAGGCAATCCCTGGCGTAATTAAAATTTGCGACAGTATAAAATTATTTTTTGAATAATTTACTATAGAAAAGGCAATCCCTGGCGCACTTAAAATTTGCGACAGTAAAAAATTATTTTTTGCAAAATTTACTATAGAAAAGGCAATCCTGGCGTAATTAAAATTTGCGACAGTATAAAATTATTTTTGAATAATTTACTATAGAAAAGGCAATCCCTGCGTAATTAAAATTTGCGACAGTATAAAATTATTTTTTTGAATAATTTACTATAGAAAAGGCAATCCCTGGCGCACTTAAAATTTGCGACAGTAGAAAATTATTTTTTGAATAATTTACTATAGAAAAGGCAATCCCTGGCGCAATTAAAATTTGCGACAGTAGAAAATTATTTTTTGAAAAATTTACTATAGAAAAGGCAATCCCTGGCGTAATTAAAATTTGCGACAGTATAAAATTATTTTTTGAATAATTTACTATAGAAAAGGCAATCCCTGGCGCAATTAAAATTGCGACAGTAGAAAATTATTTATTGAATAATTTACTATAGAAAAGGCAATCCCTGGCGTAATTAAAATTTGCGACAGTATAAAATTATTTTTTGAATAATTTACTATAGAAAAGGCAATCCCTGGCGCACTTAAAATTTGCGACAGTAAAAAATTATTTTTTGCAAAATTTACTATAGAAAAGGCAATCCCTGGCGTAATTAAAATTTGCGACAGTATAAAATTATTTTTCGAATAATTTACTATAGAAAAGGCAATCCCTGGCGTAATTAAAATTTGCGAAAGTAGAAAATTATTTTTTGAATAATTTACTATAGAAAAGGCAATCCCTGGCGTAATTAAAATTTGCGACAGTAGAAAATTATTTTTTGAATAATTTACTATAGAAAAGGCAATCCCTGGCGTATTTAAAATTTGCGACAGGATAAAATTAATTTTTGAATAATTTACTATATAAAAGGCAATCCCTGGCGTAAGTAAAATTTGCGACAGTAGAAAATTATTTTTTGAATAATTTACTGTAGAAAAGGCAATCCCTGGCGCAATTAAAACTTGCGATAGTAAAAAATTATTTTTTGAATAATTTACTATAGAAAAGACAATCCCTGGCGTAATTAAAATTTGCGACAGTAAAAAATTATTTTTTTGCAAAATTTACTATAGAAAAGGCAATCCCTGGCGCACTTAAAATTTGCGACAGTAAAAAATTATTTTTTGAATAATTTACTATAGAAAAGGCAATCCCTGGCGTAATTAAAAATTTGCGACAGTATAAAATTATTTTTTGCAAAATTTACTATAGAAAAAGGCAATCCCTGGCGTAATTAAAATTTGCGACAGTTGAAAATTATTTTTTGAATAATTTACTATAGAAAAGGCAATCCCTGGCGCAATTAAAATTTGCGACAGTAAAACATTATTTTTTGAATAATTTACTATAGAAAAGGCAATCCCTGGCGCAATTAAAATTTGCGACAGTAAAAAATTATTTTTTGAATAATTTACTATAGAAAAGGCAATCCCTGGCGTAATTAAAATTTGCGACAGTAGAAAATTATTTTTTGAAAAATATACTATAGAAAAGGCAATCCCTGGCGCACTTAAAATTTGCGACAGTATAAAATTATTTTTTGCAAAATTTACTATAGAAAAGGCAATCCCTGGCGTAATTAAAATTTCCGACAATATAAAATTATTTTTTGAATAATTTACTATAGAAAAGGCAATCCCTGGCGTAATTTAAATTTGCGACAGTATAAAATTATTTTTTGAATAATTTACTATAGAAAAGGCAATCCCTGGCGTAATTAAAATTTGCGACAGTAGAAAATTATTTTTTGAATAATTTACTATAGAAAAGGCAATCCCTGGCATAATTAAAATTTGCGACAGTATAAAATTATTTTTTGAATAATTTACTATAGAAAAGGCAATCCCTGGCGTAATTAAAATTTGCGACAGTAGAAAATTATTTTTTGAATAATTTACTATAGAAAAGGCAATCCCTGGCGTAATTAAAATTTGCTTGGTAAAAAATTATTTTTTGAATAATTTACTATAGAAAAGGCAATCCCTGGCGTAATTAAAATTTGCGACAGTAAAAAATTATTTTTTGCAAAATTTACTATAGAAAAGGCAATCCCTGGCGCACTTAGAATTTGCGACAGTGAAAAATTATTTTTGAATAATTTACTATAGAAAAGGCAATCCCTGGCGTAATTAAAATTTGCGACAGTATAAAATTATTTTTTGAATAATTTACTATAGAAAAGGCAATCCCTGGCGCAATTAAAATTTGCGACAGTTGAAAATTATTTTTTGAATAATTTACTATAGAAAAGGCAATCCCTGGCGCAATTAAAATTTGCGACAGTAAAAAATTATTTTTTGCAAAATTTACTATAGAAAAGGCAATCCCTGGCGTAATTAAAATTTGCGACAGTATAAAATTATTTTTCGAATAATTTACTATAGAAAAGGCAATCCCTGGCGTAATTAAAATTTGCGACAGTAGAAAATTATTTTTTGAATAATTTACTATAGAAAAGGCAATCCCTGGCGTAATTAAAATTTGCGACAGTAGAAAATTATTTTTTGAATAATTTACTATAGAAAAGGCAATCCCTGGCGTATTTAAAATTTGCGACAGTATAAAATTAATTTTTGAAAAATTTACTATAGAAAAGGCAATCCCTGGCGTAAGTAAAATTTGCGACAGTAGAAAATTATTTTTTGAATAATTTACTGTAGAAAAGGCAATCCCTGGCGCAATTAAAATTTGCGACAGTAAAAAATTATTTTGTGAGAAATTTACTATAGAAAAGGCAATCCCTGGCACAATTAAAATTTACTATAGAAAAGGCAATCCCTGGCGTAATTAAAATTTGCGACAGTAAAAAATTATTTTTTGAAAATTTACTGTAGAAAAGGCAATCCCTGGCACAATTAAAATTTGCGACAGTAGAAAATTATTTTTTGAATAATTTACTATAGAAAAGCCAATCCCTGGCGCAATTAAAATTTTCGACAGTAAAAAATTATTTTTTGAATAATTTACAATAGAAAAGGCAATCCCTGGCGTAATTAAAATTTGCGACACTATAAAATTAATTTTTGAAAAATTTACTATAGAAAAGGCAATCCCTGGCGTATTTAAAATTTGCGACAGTAAGAAATTAATTTGTGACAAATTTACTATAGAAAAGGCAATCCCTGGGATATTTAAAATTTGCGACAGTAAAAAATTATTTTTTGAATAATTTACTATAGAAAAGGCAATCCCTGGCGCAATTACAATTTGCGACAGTAGAAAATTATTTTTTGAATAATTTACTATAGAAAAGGCAATCCCTGGCGTAATTAAAATTTGCGACAGTTGAAAATTATGTTTTGAATAATTTACTATAGAAAAGGCAATCCCTGGCGTAATTAAAATTTGCGACAGTAAAAAATTATTTTTTGAATAATTTACTATAGAAAAGGCAATCCCTGGCGTAATTACAATTTGCGACAGTTGAAAATTATTTTTTGAATAGTTTACAATAGAAAAGGCAATCCCTGGCGCACTTAAAATTTGCGACAGTAGAAAATTATTTTTTGAATAATTTACTATAGAAAAGGCAATCCCTGGCGTATTTAAAATTTGCGACAGTAAAAAATTATTTTTTGAATAATTTACTATAGAAAAGGCAATCCCTGGCGTATTTAAAATTTGCGACAGTAAGAAATTATTTTTTGAATAATTTACTATAAAAAAGGCAATCCCTGGCGCAATTAAAATTTGCGACAGTAGAAAATTATTTTTTGAATAATTTACTATAGAAAAGGCAATCCCTGGCGCAATTAAAATTTGCGACAGTATAAAATTATTTTTTGAATAACTTACTCTAGAAAAGGCAATCCTGGCGCAATTAAAATTTGCGACAGTAGAAAATTATTTTTTGAATAATTTACAATAGAAAAGGCAATCCCTGGCGCACTTAAAATTTGCGACAGTAGAAAATTATTTTTTGAATAATTTACTATAGAAAAGGCAATCCCTGGCGCAATTAAAAATTTGGGACAGTAGAAAATTATTTTTTGAAAAATTTACTATAGAAAAGGCAATCCCTGGCGTAATTAAAATTTGCGACAGTATAAAATTATTTTTTGAATAATTTACTATAAAAGAGGCAATCCCTGGCGCAATTAAAATTTACGACAGTAGAAAATTATTTTTTGAATAATTTACTATAGAAAAGGCAATCCCTGGCGCACTTAAAATTTGCGGCAGTAGAAAATTATTTTTTGAATAATTTTACTATAGAAAAGGCAATCCCTGGCGCAATTAAAATTTGCGACAATAGAATATTATTTTTTGAAAAATTTACTATAGAAAAGGCAATCCCTGGCGTAATTAAAATTTGCGAGAGTATAAAATTATTTTTTGAATAATTTACTATAAAAAAGGCAATCCCTGGCGCAATTAAAATTTGCGACAGTAGAAAATTATTTTTTGAATAATTTACTATAGAAAAGGCAATCCCTGGCGCAATTAAAATTTGCGACAGTATAAAATTATTTTTGAATAATTTACTCTAAAAAAGGCAATCCCTGGCGCAATTAAAATTTGCGACAGTAGAAAATTATTTTTTGAATAATTTACAATAGAAAAGGCAATCCCTGGCGCACTTAAAATTTGCGACAGTAGAAAATTATTTTTTGAAAAATTTACTATAGAAAAGGCAATCCCTGGCGTAATTAAAATTTGCGACAGTAAAAAATTATTTTTTGAATAATTTACTATAGAAAAGGCAATCCCTGGCGCAATTAAAATTTGCGACAGTATAAAATTATTTTTTGCAAAATTTACTATAGAAAAGGCAATCCCTGGCGTAATTAAAATTTGCGACAGTATAAAATTATTTTTTGAATAATTTACTATAGAAAAGGCAATCCCCTGGCGCACTTAAAATTTGCGACAGTAAAAAATTATTTTTTGAATAATTTACTATAGAAAAGGCAATCCCTGGCGTAATTAAAATTTGCGACAGTTGAAAATTATTTTTTGAATAATTTACTATAGAAAAGGCAATCCCTGGCGTAATTAAAATTTGCGACAGTAGAAAATTATTTTTTGAATAATTTACTACAGAAAAGGCAATCCCTGGCGCACTTAAATTTTGCGACAGTAAAAAATTATTTTTTGAATAATTTACTATAGAAAAGGCAATCCCTGGCGTAATTAAATTTTGCGACAGTAAAAAATTATTTTTTGAAAAATTTACTATAGAAAAGGCAATCCCTGGCGCACTTAAAATTTGCGACAGTATAAAATTAATTTTTGAAAAATTTACTATAGAAAAGGCAATCCCTGGCGTAATTAAAATTTGCGACAGTAGAAAATTATTTTTTGAATAATTTACTATAGAAAAGGCAATCCCTGGCGTAATTAAAATTTGCGACAGTATAAAATCATTTTTTGCAAAATTTACTATAGAAAAGGCAATCCCTGGCGTAATTAAAATTTGCGACAGTTGAAAATTATTTTTTGAATAATTTACTATATAAAATGCAATCCCTGGCGCAATTAAAATTTGCGACAGTAGAAAATTATTTTTTGAAAAGTTTACTATAGAAAAGGCAATCCCCGGCGTAATTAAAATTTGCGACAGTAGAAAATTATTTTTTGAATAATTTACTATAGAAAAGGCAATCCCTGGCGCAATTAAAATTTGCGACAGTAGAAAATTATTTTTTGAATAATTTACTATAGAAAAGGCAATCCCTGGCGTAATTAAAATTTGCGCGAGTAGAAAATTATTTTTTGAATAATTTACTATAGAAAAGGCAATCCCTGGCGCAATTAAAATTTGCGACAGTAGAAAATTATTTTTTGAAAAGTTTACTATAGAAAAGGCAATCCCTGGCGCAGTTAAAATTTGCGACAGTAAAAAATTATTTTTTGAATAATTTACTATAGAAAAGGCAATCCCTGGCGTAATTAAAATTTGCGACAGTAAGAAATTAATTTGTGAGAAATTTACTATAGAAAATGCAATCCCTGGGATATTTAAAATTTGTGACAGTAAAAAATTATTTTTTGAAAAATTTACTATAGAAAAGGCAATCCCTGGCGCACTTAAAATTTGCGACAGTATAAAATTATTTTTTGGAAAATTTACTATAGAAAAGGCAATCCCTGGCGTAATTAAAATTTGCGACAGTATAAAATTATTTTTTGAATAATTTACTATAGAAAAGGCAATCCCTGGCGCAATTAAAATTTGCGACAATAGAAAATTATTTTTTGAATAATTTACTATAGAAAAGGCAATCCCTGGCGTAATTAAAATTTGCGACAGTAGAAAATTATTTTTTGAATAATTTACTATAGAAAAGGCAATCCCTGGCGTATTTAAAATTTGCGACAGTAAAAAATTATTTTGTGAGAAATTTACTATAGAAAAGGCAATCCCTGGCGCACTTAAAATTTGCGACAGTATAAAATCATTTTTTGCAAAATTTACTATAGAAAAGGCAATCCCTGGCGTAATTAAAATTTGCGACAGTTGAAAATTATTTTTTGAATAATTTACTATATAAAATGCAATCCCTGGCGCAATTAAAATTTGCGACAGTAGAAAATTATTTTTTGAAAAGTTTACTATAGAAAAGGCAATCCCCGGCGTAATTAAAATTTGCGACAGTAGAAAATTATTTTTTGAATAATTTACTATAGAAAAGGCAATCCCTGGCGCAATTAAAATTTGCGACAGTAGAAAATTACTTTTTGAATAATTTACTATAGAAAAGGCAATCCCTGGCGTAATTAAAATTTGCGCGAGTAGAAAATTATTTTTTGAATAATTTACTAAAGAAAAGGCAATCCCTGGCGCAATTAAAATTTGCGACAGTAAAAAATTGTTTTTTGAAAAGTTTACTATAGAAAAGGCAATCCCTGGCGTAATTAAAATTTGCGACAGTAGAAAATTATTTTTTGAATAATTTACTATAGAAAAGGCAATCCCTGGCGCAATTAAAATTTGCGACAGTAGAAAATTATTTTTTGAATAATTTACTATAGAAAAGGCAATCCCTGGCGTAATTAAAATTTGCGACAGTATAAAATTATTTTTTGCAAAATTTACTATAGAAAAGGCAATCCCTGGCGCACTTAAAATTTGCGACAGTAAAAAATTATTTTTTGAATAATTTACTATAGAATAGGCAATCCCTGGCGTAATTAAAATTTGCGACAGTAGAAAATTATTTTTTGAATAATTTACTATAGAAAAGGCAATCCCTGGCGTAATTAAAATTTGCGACAGTATAAAATTATTTTTTGAATAATTTACTATAGAAAAGGCAATCCCTGGCGTAATTAAAATTTGCGACAGTTGAAAATTATTTTTTGAATAATTTACTATAGAAAAGGCAATCCCTGGCGCAATTAAAATTTGCGACAGTAGAAAATTATTTTTTGAAAAGTTTACTATAGAAAGGGCAATCCCTGGCGCAATTAAAATTTGCGACAGTAGAAAATTATTTTTTGAAAAGTTTACTATAGATAAGGCAATCCCTGGCGCAATTAAAATTTGCGACAGTAAAAAATTATTTTTTGAATAATTTACTATAGAAAAGGCAATCCCTGGCGTAATTAAAATTTGCGACAGTAGAAAATTATTTTTTGAATAATTTACTATAGAAAAGGCAATCCCTGGCGTAATTAAAATTTGCGACAGTTGAAAATTATTTTTTGAATAATTTACTATAGAAAAGGCAATCCCTGGCGCAATTAAAATTTGCGACAGTAGAAAATTATTTTTTGAAAAGTTTACTATAGAAAAGGCAATCCCTGGCGCAATTAAAATTTGCGACAGTAGAAAATTATTTTTTGAAAAGTTTACTATAGAAAAGGTAATCCCTGGCGCAATTAAAATTTGCCACAGTAAAAAATTATTTTTTGAATAATTTACTATAGAAAAGGCAATCCCTGGCGTAATTAAAATTTGCGAAAGTTGAAAATTATTTTTTGAATAATTTACTATAGAAAAGGCAATCCCTGGCGTAATTAAAATTTGCGACAGTAAAAAATTATTTTTTGAATAATTTACTATAGAAAAGGCAATCCCTGGCGTAATTAAAATTTGCGACAGTAAGAAATTAATTTGTGAGAAATTTACTATAGAAAAGGCAATCCCTGGGATATTTAAAATTTGCGACAGTAAAAAATTATTTTTTGAAAAATTTACTATAGAAAAGGCATATCCCTGGCGCACTTAAAATTTGCGACAGTATAAAATTATTTTTTGCAAAATTTACTATAGAAAAGGCAATCCCTGGCGTAATTAAAATTTGCGACAGTATAAAATTATTTTTTGAATAATTTACTATAGAAAAGGCAATCCCTGGCGTAATTAAATTTGCGACAATAGAAAATTATTTTTTGAATAATTTACTATAGAAAAGGCAATCCCTGGCGTAATTAAAATTTGCGACAGTAGAAAATTATTTTTTGAATAATTTACTATAGAAAAGGCAATCCCTGGCGTATTTAAAATTTGCGACAGTAAAAAATTATTTTGTGAGAAATTTACTATAGAAAAGGCAATCCCTGGCGCACTTAAAATTTGCGACAGTAGAAAATTATTTTTTGAAAAATTTACTATAGAAAAGGCAATCATCCCTGGCGTAATTAAAATTTGCGACAGTATAAAATTATGTTTTTGAATAATTTACTATAGAAAAGGCAATCCCTGGCGCACTTAAAATTTGCGACAGTAGAAAATTATCTTTTGAATAATTTACTATAGAAAAGGCAATCCCTGGCGCAATTAAAATTTGCGACAGTAGAAAATTATTTTTTGAAAAATTTACTATAGAAAAGGCAATCCCTGGCGAAATTAAAATTTGCGACAGTATAAAATTATTTTTTGAATAATTTACTATAGAAAAGGCAATCCCTGGCGCAATTAAAATTTGCGACAGTAGAAAATTATTTATTGAATAATTTACTATAGAAAAGGCAATCCCTGGCGTAATTAAAATTTGCGACAGTATAAAATTATTTTTTGAAGAATTTACTATAGAAAAGGCAATCCCTGGCGCACTTAAAATTTGCGACAGTAAAAAATTATTTTTTGAATAATTTACTATAGAAAAGGCAATCCCTGGCGCAATTAAAATTTGCGACAGTTGAAAATTATTTTTTGAATAATTTACTATAGAAAAGGCAATCCCTGGCGCAATTAAAATTTGCGACAGTAAAAAATTATTTTTTGCAAAATTTACTATAGAAAAGGCAATCCCTGGCGTAATTAAAATTTGCGACAGTATAAAATTATTTTTCGAATAATTTACTATAGAAAAGGCAATCCCTGGCGCAATTAAAATTTGCGACAGTAGAAAATTATTTTTTGAAAAGTTTACTATAGAAAAGGCAATCCCTGGCGCAATTAAAATTTGCGACAGTAGAAAATTATTTTTTGAAAAGTTTACTATAGAAAAGGCAATCCCTGGCGCAATTAAAATTTGCGACAGTAAAAAATTATTTTTCGAATAATTTACTATAGAAAAGGCAATACCTGGCGCAATTAAAATTTGCGACAGTAGAAAATTATTTTTTGAAAAGTTTACTATAGAAAAGGCAATCCCTGGCGCAATTAAAATTTGCGACAGTAGAAAATTATTTTTTGAAAAGTTTACTATAGAAAAGGCAATCCCTGGCGCAATTAAAATTTGCGACAGTAAAAAATTATTTTTTGAATAATTTACTATAGAAAAGGCAATCTCTGGCGTAATTAAAATTTGCGACAGTAGAAAATTATTTTTTGAATAATTTACTATAGAAAAGGCAATCCCTGGCGTAATTAAAATTTGCGACAGTTGAAAATTATTTTTTGAATAATTTACTATAGAAAAGGCAATCCCTGGCGCAATTAAAATTTGCCACAGTAAAAAATTATTTTGTGAGAAATTTACTATAGAAAAGGCAATCCCTGGCGCACTTAAAATTTGCGACAGTAGAAAATTATTTTTTGAAAAATTTACTATAGAATAGGCAATCATCCCTGGCGTAATTAAAATTTGCGACGGTATAAAATTATGTTTTTGAATAATTTACTATAGAAAAGGCAATCCCTGGCGCACTTAAAATTTGCGACAGTAGAAAATTATCTTTTGAATAATTTACTATAGAAAAGGCAATCCCTGGCGCAATTAAAATTTGCGACAGTAGAAAATTATTTTTTGAAAAATTTACTATAGAAAAGGCAATCCCTGGCGAAATTAAAATTTGCGACAGTATAAAATTATTTTTTGAAAAATTTACTATAGAAAAGGCAATCCCTGGCGCAATTAAAATTTGCGACAGTAGAAAATTATTTATTGAATAATTTACTATAGAAAAGGCAATCCCTGGCGTAATTAAAATTTGCGACAGTATAAAATTATTTTTTGAAGAATTTACTATAGAAAAGGCAATCCCTGGCGCACTTAAAATTTGCGACAGTAAAAAATTATTTTTTGAATAATTTACTATAGAAAAGGCAATCCCTGGCGCAATTAAAATTTGCGACAGTTGAAAATTATTTTTTGAATAATTTACTATAGAAAAGGCAATCCCTGGCGCAATTAAAATTTGCGACAGTAAAAAATTATTTTTTGCAAAATTTACTAAAGAAAAGGCAATCCCTGGCGTAATTAAAATTTGCGACAGTATAAAATTATTTTTCGAAAAGTTTACTATAGAAAGGGCAATCCCTGGCGCAATTAAAATTTGCGACAGTAGAAAATTATTTTTTGAAAAGTTTACTATAGATAAGGCAATCCCTGGCGCAATTAAAATTTGCGACAGTAAAAAATTATTTTTTGAATAATTTACTATAGAAAAGGCAATCCCTGGCGTAATTAAAATTTGCGACAGTAGAAAATTATTTTTTGAATAATTTACTATAGAAAAGGCAATCCCTGGCGTAATTAAAATTTGCGACAGTTGAAAATTATTTTTTGAATAATTTACTATAGAAAAGGCAATCCCTGGCGCAATTAAAATTTGCGACAGTAGAAAATTATTTTTTGAAAAGTTTACTATAGAAAAGGCAATCCCTGGCGCAATTAAAATTTGCGACAGTAGAAAATTATTTTTTGAAAAGTTTACTATAGAAAAGGTAATCCCTGGCGCAATTAAAATTTGCGACAGTAAAAAATTATTTTTTGAATAATTTACTATAGAAAAGGCAATCCCTGGCGTAATTAAAATTAGCGACAGTAGAAAATTATTTTTTGAATAATTTACTATAGAAAAGGCAATCCCTGGCGTAATTAAAATTTGCGAAAGTTGAAAATTATTTTTTGAATAATTTACTATAGAAAAGGCAATCCCTGGCGTAATTAAAATTTGCGACAGTAAAAAATTATTTTTTGAATAATTTACTATAGAAAAGGCAATCCCTGGCGTAATTAAAATTTGCGACAGTAAGAAATTAATTTGTGAGAAATTTACTATAGAAAAGGCAATCCCTGGGATATTTAAAATTTGCGACAGTAAAAAATTATTTTTTGAAAAATTTACTATAGAAAAGGCAATCCCTGGCGCACTTAAAATTTGCGACAGTATAAAATTATTTTTTGCAAAATTTACTATAGAAAAGGCAATCCCTGGCGTAATTAAAATTTGCGACAGTATAAAATTATTTTTTGAATAATTTACTATAGAAAAGGCAATCCCTGGCGTAATTAAAATTTGCGACAATAGAAAATTATTTTTTGAATAATTTACTATAGAAAAGGCAATCCCTGGCGTAATTAAAATTTGCGACAGTAGAAAATTATTTTTTGAATAATTTACTATAGAAAAGGCAATCCCTGGCGTATTTAAAATTTGCGACAGTAAAAAATTATTTTGTGAGAAATTTACTATAGAAAAGGCAATCCCTGGCGCACTTAAAATTTGCGACAGTAGAAAATTATTTTTTGAAAAATTTACTATAGAAAAGGCAATCATCCCTGGCGTAATTAAAATTTGCGACAGTATAAAATTATGTTTTTGAATAATTTACTATAGAAAAGGCAATCCCTGGCGCACTTAAAATTTGCGACAGTAGAAAATTTTCTTTTGAATAATTTACTATAGAAAAGGCAATCCCTGGCGCAATTAAAATTTGCGACAGTAGAAAATTATTTTTTGAAAAATTTACTATAGAAAAGGCAATCCCTGGCGCACTTAAAATTTGCGACAGTATAAAATTATTTTTTGCAAAATTTACTATAGAAAAGGCAATCCCTGGCGTAATTAAAATTTGCGACAGTATAAAATTATTTTTTGAATAATTTACTATAGAAAAGGCAATCCCTGGCGTAATTAAAATTTGCGACAATAGAAAATTATTTTTTGAATAATTTACTATAGAAAAGGCAATCCCTGGCGTAATTAAAATTTGCGACAGTAGAAAATTATTTTTTGAATAATTTACTATAGAAAAGGCAATCCCTGGCGTATTTAAAATTTGCGACAGTAAAAAATTATTTTGTGAGAAATTTACTATAGAAAAGGCAATCCCTGGCGCACTTAAAATTTGCGACAGTAGAAAATTATTTTTTGAAAAATTTACTATAGAAAAGGCAATCATCCCTGGCGTAATTAAAATTTGCGACAGTATAAAATTATGTTTTTGAATAATTTACTATAGAAAAGGCAATCCCTGGCGCACTTAAAATTTGCGACAGTAGAAAATTTTCTTTTGAATAATTTACTATAGAAAAGGCAATCCCTGGCGCAATTAAAATTTGCGACAGTAGAAAATTATTTTTTGAAAAATTTACTATAGAAAAGGCAATCCCTGGCGAAATTAAAATTTGCGACAGTATAAAATTATTTTTTGAATAATTTACTATAGAAAAGGCAATCCCTGGCGCAATTAAAATTTGCGACAGTAGAAAATTATTTATTGAATAATTTACTATAGAAAAGGCAATCCCTGGCGTAATTAAAATTTGCGACAGTATAAAATTATTTTTTGAAGAATTTACTATAGAAAAGGCAATCCCTGGCGCACTTAAAATTTGCGACAGTAAAAAATTATTTTTTGAATAATTTACTATAGAAAAGGCAATCCCTGGCGCAATTAAAATTTGCGACAGTTGAAAATTATTTTTTGAATAATTTACTATAGAAAAGGCAATCCCTGGCGCAATTAAAATTTGCGACAGTAAAAAATTATTTTTTGCAAAATTTACTATAGAAAAGGCAATCCCTGGCGTAATTAAAATTTGCGACAGTATAAAATTATTTTTCGAATAATTTACTATAGAAAAGGCAATCCCTGGCGCAATTAAAATTTGCGACAGTAGAAAATTATTTTTTGAAAAGTTTACTATAGAAAAGGCAATCCCTGGCGCAATTAAAATTTGCGACAGTAGAAAATTATTTTTTGAAAAGTTTACTATAGAAAAGGCAATCCCTGGCGCAATTAAAATTTGCGACAGTAAAAAATTATTTTTTGAATAATTTACTATAGAAAAGGCAATCTCTGGCGTAATTAAAATTTGCGACAGTAGAAAATTATTTTTTGAATAATTTACTATAGAAAAGGCAATCCCTGGCGTAATTAAAATTTGCGACAGTTGAAAATTATTTTTTGAATAATTTACTATAGAAAAGGCAATCCCTGGCGCAATTAAAATTTGCGACAGTAGAAAATTATTTTTTGAAAAGTTTACTATAGAAAAGGCAATCCCTGGCGCAATTAAAATTTGCGACAGTAGAAAATTATTTTTTGAAAAGTTTACTATAGAAAAGGCAATCCCTGCGCAATTAAAATTTGCGACAGTAAAAAATTATTTTTTGAATAATTTACTATAGAAAAGGCAATCCCTGGCGAATTAAAATTTGCGACAGTAGAAAATTATTTTTTGAATAATTTACTATAGAAAAGGCAATCCCTGGCGTAATTAAAATTTGCGACAGTAAAAAATTATTTTTTGAAAAATTTACTATAGAAAAGGCAATCCCTGGCGCACTTAAAATTTGCGACAGTATAAAATTATTTTTTGCAAAATTTACTATAGAAAAGGCAATCCCTGGCGCACTTAAAATTTGCGACAGTAGAAAATTATTTTTTGAAAAATTT
The DNA here is from genome assembly GCA_963930735.1 of Dioctria linearis. Taxonomy (NCBI): domain Eukaryota; kingdom Metazoa; phylum Arthropoda; class Insecta; order Diptera; family Asilidae; genus Dioctria; species Dioctria linearis. The sequence goes on along the minus strand of CAWVNZ010000081.1, from coordinate 24,218 downwards.
ACTATAGAAAAGGCAATCCTTGGCGTAATTAAAATTTGCGACAGTATAAAATTATTTTTTTGAATAATTTACTATAGAAAAGGCAATCCCTGGCGCACTTAAAATTTGCGACAGTAGAAAATTATTTTTTGAATAATTTACTATAGAAAAGGCAATCCCTGGCGCAATTAAAATTTGCGACAGTAGAAAATTATTTTTTGAAAAATTTACTATAGAAAAGGCAATCCCTGGCGTAATTAAAATTTGCGACAGTATAAAATTATTTTTTGAATAATTTACTATAGAAAAGGCAATCCCTGGCGTACTTAAAATTTGCGACAGTATAAAATTAATTTTTGAAAAATTTACTATATAAAAGGCAATTCCTGGCGTAAGTAAAATTTGCGACAGTAGAAAATTATTTTTTGAATAATTTACTGTAGAAAAGGCAATCCCTGGCGCAATTAAAACTTGCGATAGTAAAAAATTATTTTTTGAATAATTTACTATAGAAAAGGCAATCCCTGGCGTAATTAAATTTTGCGACAGTAAAAAATTATTTTTTGCAAAATTTACTATAGATAAGGCAATCCCTGGCGCACTTAAAATTTGCGACAGTAAAAAATTATTTTTTGAATAATTTACTATAGAAAAGGCAATCCCTGGCGTAATTAAAATTTGCGACAGTATAAAATTATTTTTTGCAAAATTTACTATAGAAAAGGCAATCCCTGGCGTAATTAAAATTTGCGACAGTTGAAAATTATTTTTTGAATAATTTACTATAGAAAAGGCAATCCCTGGCGCAATTAAAATTTGCGACAGTAAAACATTATTTTTTGAATAATTTACTATAGAAAAGGCAATCCCTGGCGCAATTAAAATTTGCGACAGTAAAAAATTATTTTTTGAATAATTTACTATAGAAAAGGCAATCCCTGGCGTAATTAAAATTTGCGACAGTAGAAAATTATTTTTTGAAAAATATACTATAGAAAAGGCAATCCCTGGCGCACTTAAAATTTGCGACAGTATAAAATTATTTTTTGCAAAATTTACTATAGAAAGGGCAATCCCTGGCGTAAATAAAATTTCCGACAATATAAAATTATTTTTTGAATAATTTACTATAGAAAAGGCAATCCCTGGCGTAATTAAAATTTGCGACAGTATAAAATTATTTTTTGAATAATTTACTATAGAAAAGGCAATCCCTGGCGTAATTAAAATTTGCGACAGTAGAAAATTATTTTTTGAATAATTTACTATAGAAAAGGCAATCCCTGGCGCACTTAAAATTTGCGACAGTGAAAAATTATTTTTGAATAATTTACTATAGAAAAGGCAATCCCTGGCGTAATTAAAATTTGCGACAGTATAAAATTATTTTTTGAATAATTTACTATAGAAAAGGCAATCCCTGGCGCAATTAAAATTTGCGACAGTTGAAAATTATTTTTTGAATAATTTACTATAGAAAAGGCAATCCCTGGCGCAATTAAAATTTGCGACAGTAAAAAATTATTTTTTGCAAAATTTACTATAGAAAAGGCAATCCCTGGCGTAATTAAAATTAGCGACAGTATAAAATTATTTTTCGAATAATTTACTATAGAAAAGGCAATCCCTGGCGTAATTAAAATTTGCGACAGTAGAAAATTATTTTTTGAATAATTTACTATAGAAAAGGCAATCCCTGGCGTAATTAAAATTTGCGACAGTAGAAAATTATTTTTTGAATAATTTACTATAGAAAAGGCAATCCCTGGCGTATTTAAAATTTGCGACAGTATAAAATTAATTTTTGAAAAATTTACTATATAAAAGGCAATCCCTGGCGTAAGTAAAATTTGCGACAGTAGAAAATTATTTTTTGAATAATTTACTGTAGAAAAGGCAATCCCTGGCGCAATTAAAACTTGCGATAGTAAAAAATTATTTTTTGCAAAATTTACTATAGAAAAGGCAATCCCTGGCGTAATTAAAATTTGCGACAGTTGAAAATTATTTTTTGAATAATTTACTATAGAAAAGGCAATCCCTGGCGCAATTAAAATTTGCGACAGTAAAACATTATTTTTTGAATAATTTACTATAGAAAAGGCAATCCCTGGCGCAATTAAAATTTGCGACAGTAAAAAATTATTTTTTGAATAATTTACTATAGAAAAGGCAATCCCTGGCGTAATTAAAATTTGCGACAGTAGAAAATTATTTTTTGAAAAATATACTATAGAAAAGGCAATCCCTGGCGCACTTAAAATTTGCGACAGTATAAAATTATTTTTTGCAAAATTTACTATAGAAAAGGCAATCCCTGGCGTAAATAAAATTTCCGACAATACAAAATTATTTTTTGAATAATTTACTATAGAAAAGGCAATCCCTGGCGTAATTAAAATTTGCGACAGTATAAAATTATTTTTTGAATAATTTACTATAGAAAAGGCAATCCCTGGCGTAATTAAAATTTGCGACAGTAGAAAATTATTTTTTGAATAATTTACTATAGAAAAGGCAATCCCTGGCGTAATTAAAATTTGCTTGGTAAAAAATTATTTTTTGAATAATTTACTATAGAAACGGCAATCCCTGGCGTAATTAAAATTTGCGACAGTAAAAAATTATTTTTTGCAAAATTTACTATAGAAAAGGCAATCCCTGGCGCACTTAAAATTTGCGACAGTGAAAAATTATTTTTGAATAATTTACTATAGAAAAGGCAATCCCTGGCGTAATTAAAATTTGCGACAGTATAAAATTATTTTTTGAATAATTTACTATAGAAAAGGCAATCCCTGGCGCAATTAAAATTTGCGACAGTTGAAAATTATTTTTTGAATAATTTACTATAGAAAAGGCAATCCCTGGCGCAATTAAAATTTGCGACAGTAAAAAATTATTTTTTGCAAAATTTACTATAGAAAAGCCAATCCCTGGCGTAATTAAAATTTGCGACAGTATAAAATTATTTTTCGAATAATTTACTATAGAAAAGGCAATCCCTGGCGTAATTAAAATTTGCGACAGTAGAAAATTATTTTTTGAATAATTTACTATAGAAAAGGCAATCCCTGGCGTAATTAAAATTTGCGACAGTAGAAAATTATTTTTTGAATAATTTACTATAGAAAAGGCAATCCCTGGCGTATTTAAAATTTGCGACAGTATAAAATTAATTTTTGAAAAATTTACTATATAAAAGGCAATCCCTGGCGTAAGTAAAATTTGCGACAGTAGAAAATTATTCTTTGAATAATTTACTGTAGAAAAGGCAATCCCTGGCGCAATTAAAACTTGCGATAGTAAAAAATTATTTTTTGAATAATTTACTATAGAAGAGGCAATCCCTGGCGTAATTAAAATTTGCGACAGTAAAAAATTATTTTTTGCAAAATTTACTATAGAAAAGGCAATCCCTGGCGCACTTAAAATTTGCGACAGTAAAAAATTATTTTTTGAATAATTTACTATAGAAAAGGCAATCCCTGGCGTAATTAAAATTTGCGACAGTATAAAATTATTTTTTGCAAAATTTACTATAGAAAAGGCAATCCCTGGCGTAATTAAAATTTGCGACAGTTGAAAATTATTTTTTGAATAATTTACTATAGAAAAGGCAATCTCTGGCGCAATTAAAATTTGCGACAGTAAAACATTATTTTTTGAATAATTTACTATAGAAAAGGCAATCCCTGGCGCAATTAAAATTTGCGACAGTAAAAAATTATTTTTTGAATAATTTACTATAGAAAAGGCAATCCCTGGCGTAATTAAAATTTGCGACAGTAGGAAATTATTTTTTGAAAAATATACTATAGAAAAGGCAATCCCTGGCGCACTTAAAATTTGAGACAGTATAAAATTATTTTTTGCAAAATTTACTATAGAAAAGGCAATCCCTGGCGTAATTAAAATTTCCGACAATATAAAATTATTTTTTGAATAATTTACTATAGAAAAGCCAATCCCTGGCGTAATTAAAATTTGCGACAGTATAAAATTATTTTTTGAATAATTTACTATAGAAAAGGCAATCCCTGGCGTAATTAAAATTTGCGACAGTAGAAAATTATTTTTTGAATAATTTACTATAGAAAAGGCAATCCCTGGCGTAATTAAAATTTGCTTGGTAAAAAATTCTTTTTTGAATATTTTACTATAGAAAAGGCAATCCCTGGCGTAATTAAAATTTGCGACAGTAGAAAATTATTTTTTGAATAATTTACTATAGAAAAGGCAATCCCTGGCGTAATTAAAATTTGCGACAGTAGAAAATTATTTTTTGAATAATTTACTATAGAAAAGGCAATCCCTGGCGTATTTAAAATTTGCGACAGTATAAAATTAATTTTTGAAAAATTTACTATATAAAAGGCAATCCCTGGCGTAAGTAAAATTTGCGACAGTAGAAAATTATTTTTTGAATAATTTACTGTAGAAAAGGCAATCCCTGGCGCAATTAAAACTTGCGATAGTAAAAAATTATTTTTTGAATAATTTACTATAGAAAAGGCAATCCCTGGCGTAATTAAAATTTGCGACAGTAAAAAATTATTTTTTGCAAAATTTACTATAGAAAAGGCAATCCCTGGCGCACTTAAAATTTGCGACAGTAAAAAATTATTTTTTGAATAATTTACTATAGAAAAGGCAATCCCTGGCGTAATTAAAATTTGCGACAGTATAAAATTATTTTTTGCAAAATTTACTATAGAAAAGGCAATCCCTGGCGTAAATAAAATTTCCGACAATATAAAATTATTTTTTGAATAATTTACTATAGAAAAGGCAATCCCTGGCGTAATTAAAATTTGCGACAGTAAAACATTATTTTTTGAATAATTTACTATAGAAAAGGCAATCCCTGGCGTAATTAAAATTTGCGACAGTAGAAAATTATTTTTTGAATAATTTACTATAGAAAAGGCAATCCCTGGCGTAATTAAAATTTTGCTTGGTAAAAAATTATTTTTTGAATAATTTACTATAGAAAAAGCAATCCCTGGCGTAATTAAAATTTGCGACAGTAAAAAATTATTTTTTGCAAAATTTACTATAGAAAAGGCAATCCCTGGCGCACTTAAAATTTGCGACAGTGAAAAATTATTTTTGAATAATTTACTATAGAAAAGGCAATCCCTGGCGTAATTAAAATTTGCGACAGTATAAAATTATTTTTTGAATAATTTACTATAGAAAAGGCAATCCCTGGCGCAATTAAAATTTGCGACAGTTGAAAATTATTTTTTGAATAATTTACTATAGAAAAGGCAATCCCTGGCGCAATTAAAATTTGCGACAGTAAAAAATTATTTTTTGCAAAATTTACTATAGAAAAGGCAATCCCTGGCGTAATTAAAATTTGCGACAGTATAAAATTATTTTTCGAATAATTTACTATAGAAAAGGCAATCCCTGGCGTAATTAAAATTTGCGACAGTAGAAAATTATTTTTTGAATAATTTACTATAGAAAAGGCAATCCCTGGCGTAATTAAAATTTGCGACAGTAGAAAATTATTTTTTGAATAATTTACTATAGAAAAGGCAATCCCTGGCGTATTTAAAATTTGCGACAGTATAAAATTAATTTTTGAAAAATTTACTATATAAAAGGCAATCCCTGGCGTAAGTAAAATTTGCGACAGTAGAAAATTATTTTTTGAATAATTTACTGTAGAAAAGGCAATCCCTGGCGCAATTAAAACTTGCGATAGTAAAAAATTATTTTTTGAATAATTTACTATAGAAAAGCAATCCCTGGCGTAATTAAAATTTGCGACAGTAAAAAATATTTTTTGCAAAATTTACTATAGAAAAGGCAATCCCTGGCGCACTTAAAATTTGCGACAGTAAAAAATTATTTTTTGAATAATTTACTATAGAAAAGGCAATCCCTGGCGTAATTAAAATTTGCGACAGTATAAAATTATTTTTTGCAAAATTTACTATAGAAAAGGCAATCCCTGGCGTAATTAAAATTTGCGACAGTTGAAAATTATTTTTTGAATAATTTACTATAGAAAAGGCAATCTCTGGCGCAATTAAAATTTGCGACAGTAAAACATTATTTTTTGAATAATTTACTATAGAAAAGGCAATCCCTGGCGCAATTAAAATTTGCGACAGTAAAAAATTATTTTTTGAATAATTTACTATAGAAAAGGCAATCCCTGGCGTAATTAAAATTTGCGACAGTAGAAAATTATTTTTTGAAAAATATACTATAGAAAAGGCAATCCCTGGCGCACTTAAAATTTGAGACAGTATAAAATTATTTTTTGCAAAATTTACTATAGAAAAGGCAATCCCTGGCGTAATTAAAATGTCCGACAATATAAAATTATTTTTTGAATAATTTACTATAGAAAAGGCAATCCCTGGCGTAATTAAAATTTGCGACAGTATAAAATTATTTTTTGAATAATTTACTATAGAAAAGGCAATCCCTGGCGTAATTAAAATTTGCGACAGTAGAAAATTATTTTTTGAATAATTTACTATAGAAAAGGCAATCCCTGGCGTAATTAAAATTTGCTTGGTAAAAAATTCTTTTTTGAATAATTTACTATAGAAAAGGCAATCCCTGGCGTAATTAAAATTTGCGACAGTAAAAAATTATTTTTTGCAAAATTTACTATAGAAAAGGCAATCCCTGGCGCACTTAAAATTTGCGACAGTAAAAAATTATTTTTTGAATAATTTACTATAGAAAAGGCAATCCCTGGCGTAATTAAAATTTGCGACAGTATAAAATTATTTTTTGAATAATTTACTATAGAAAAGGCAATCCCTGGCGTAATTAAAATTTGCGACAGTATAAAATTATTTTTTGCAAAATTTACTATAGAAAAGGCAATCCCTGGCGTAATTAAAATTTGCGACAGTTGAAAATTATTTTTTGAATAATTTACTATAGAAAAGGCAATCCCTGGCGTAATTAAAATTTGCTTGGTAAAAAATTATTTTTTGAATAATTTACTATAGAAAAGGCAATCCCTGGCGTAATTAAAATTTGCGACAGTAAAAAATTATTTTTTGAATAATTTACTATAGAAAAGGCAATCCCTGGCGTAATTAAAATTTGCGACAGTATAAAATTATTTTTTGAATAATTTACTATAGAAAAGGCAATCCCTGGCGTAATTAAAATTTGCGACAGTATAAAATTATTTTTTGAATAATTTACTATAGAAAAGGCAATCCCTGGCGTAATTAAAATTTGCGACAGTAGAAAATTATTTTTTGAATAATTTACTATAGAAAAGGCAATCCCTGGCGTAATTAAAATTTGCTTGGTAAAAAATTATTTTTTGAATAATTTACTATAGAAAAGGCAATCCCTGGCGTAATTAAAATTTGCTTGGTAAAAAATTATTTTTTGAATAATTTACTATAGAAAAGGCAATCCCTGGCGTAATTAAAATTTGCGACAGTAAAAAATTATTTTTTGAATAATTTACTATAGAAAAGGCAATCCCTGGCGTAATTAAAATTTGCGACAGTATAAAATTATTTTTTGAATAATTTACTATAGAAAAGGCAATCCCTGGCGTAATTAAAATTTGCGACAGTATAAAATTATTTTTTGAATAATTTACTATAGAAAAGGCAATCCCTGGCGTAATTAAAATTTGCGACAGTAGAAAATTATTTTTTGAATAATTTACTATAGAAAAGGCAATCCCTGGCGTAATTAAAATTTGCTTGGTAAAAAATTATTTTTTGAATAATTTACTATAGAAAAGGCAATCCCTGGCGTAATTAAAATTTGCGACAGTAAAAAATTATTTTTTGAATAATTTACTATAGAAAAGGCAATCCCTGGCGCAATTAAAATTTGCGACAGTAAAACATTATTTTTTGAATAATTTACTATAGAAAAGGCAATCCCTGGCGCACTTAAAATTTGCGACAGTAAAAAAATATTTTTTGAATAATTTACTATAGAAACGGCAATCCCTGGCGTAATTAAAATTTGCGACAGTATAAAATTATTTTTTGCAAAATTTACTATAGAAAAGCAATCCCTGGCGTAATTAAAATTTGCGACAGTTGAAAATTATTTTTTGAATAATTTACTATAGAAAAGGCAATCCCTGGCGCAATTAAAATTTGCGACAGTAAAACATTATTTTTTGAATTATTTACTATAGAAAAGGCAATCCCTGGCGCAATTAAAATTTGCGACAGTAAAAAATTATTTTTTGAATAATTTACTATAGAAAAGGCAATCCCTGGCGTAATTAAAATTTGCGACAGTAGAAAATTATTTTTTGAAAAATATACTATAGAAAAAGCAATCCCTGGCGCAATTAAAACTTGCGACAGTAAAAAATTATTTTTTGAATAATTTACTATAGAAAAGGCAATCCCTGGCGTAATTAAAATTTGCGACAGTAAAAAATTATTTTTTGCAAAATTTACTATAGAAAAGGCAATTCCTGACGGACTTAAAATTTGCGACAGTAAAAAATTATTTTTTGAATAATTTACTATAGAAAAGGCAATCCCTGGCGTAATTAAAATTTGCGACAGTATAAAATTATTTTTTGCAAAATTTACTATAGAAAAGGCAATCCCTGGCGTAATTAAAATTTGCGACAGTTGAAAATTATTTTTTGAATAATTTACTATAGAAAAGGCAATCCCTGGCGTAATTAAAATTTGCTTGGTAAAAAATTATTTTTTGAATAATTTACTATAGAAAAGGCAATCCCTGGCGTAATTAAAATTTGCGACAGTAAGAAATTAATTTGTGAGAAATTTACTATAGAAAAGGCAATCCCTGGGATATTTAAAATTTGCTACAGTAAAAAATTATTTTTTGAAAAATATACTATAGAAAAGGCAATCCCTGGCGCACTTAAAATTTGCGACAGTATAAAATTAATTTTTGAAAATTTACTATAGAAAAGGCAATCCCTGGCGTAATTAAAATTTGCGACAATAGAAAATTATTTTTTGAATAATTTACTATAGAAAAGGCAATCCCTGGCGTAATTAAAATTTGCGACAGTATAAAATTATTTTTTGCAAAATTTACTATAGAAAAGGCAATCCCTGGCGTAATTAAAATTTGCGACAGTTGAAAATTATTTTTTGAATAATTTACTATAAAAAAGGCAATCCCTGGCGCAATTAAAATTTGCGACAGTAAAACATTATTTTTTGAATAATTTACTATAGAAAAGGCAATCCCTGGCGCAATTAAAATTTGCGACAGTAAAAAATTATTTTTTGAATAATTTACTAAAGAAAAGGCAATCCCTGGCGTAATTAAAATTTGCGACAGTAGAAAATTATTTTTTGAATAATTTACTATAGAAAAGGCAATCCCTGGCGCACTTAAAATTTGCGACAGTAAAAAATTATTTTGTGAGAAATTTACTATAGAAAAGGCAATCCCTGGCGCAATTAAAATTTGCGACAATAGAAAATTATTTTTTGAAAGGTTTACTATAGAAAAGGCAATCCCTGGCGCAATTAAAATTTGCGACAGTAAAAAATTATTTTTTGCAAAATTTACTACAGAAAAGGCAATCCCTGGCGTATTTAAAATTTGCGACAGTAAAAAATTAATATTTTGAAAAATTTACTGTAGAAAAGGCAATCCCTGGCGCAATTAAAATTTGCGACAGTAAAAAATTATTTTTTGAATAATTTACTATAGAAAAGGCAATCCCTGGCGCAATTAAAATTTGCGACAGTATAAAATTATTTTTTGAATAATTTACTATAGAAAAGGCAATCCCTGGCGTAATTAAAATTTGCGACAGTATAAAATTATTTTTTGAATAATTTACTATAGAAAAGGCAATCCCTGGCGTAATTAAAATTTGCGACAGTAGAAAATTATTTTTTGAATAATTTACTATAGAAAAGGCAATCCCTGGGATATTTAAAATTTGCGACAGTAGAAAATTATTTTTTGAATAATTTACTATAGAAAAGGCAATCCCTGGCGTAATTAAAATTTGCGAAAGTAGAAAATTATTTTTTGAATAATTTACTATAGAAAAGGCAATCCCTGGCGTATTTAAAATTTGCGACAGTAAAAAATTAATTTGTGAAAAATTTACCTGGCGAAATTGAAATTTGCGACAGTAAAAAATTATTTTTTGAATAATTTACTATAGAAAAGGCAATCCCTGGCGTAATTAAAATTTGCGACAGTTGAAAATTATTTTTTGAATAATTTACAATAGAAAAGGCAATCCCTGGCGCAATTAAAATTTGCGACAATAAAAAATTATTTTTTGAATAATTTACTATAGAAAAGGCAATCCCTGGCGTATTTAAAATTTGCGACATTAAAAAATTAATTTGTGAAAAATTTACCTGGCGAAATTGAAATTTGCGACAGTAAAAAATTATTTTTTGAAAAATTTACTATAGAAAAGGCAATCCCTGGCGTAATTAAAATTTGCGACAGTAGAAAATTATTTTTTGAATAATTTACTATAGAAAAGGCAATCCCTGGCGTATTTAAAATTTGCGACAGTAGAAAATTATTTTTTGAATAATTTACTATAGAAAAGGCAATCCCTGGCGTATTTAAAATTTGCGACAGTAAGAAATTAATTTTTGAATAATTTACTATAGAAAAGGCAATCCCTTTCGTAATTAAAATTTGCGAAAGTAGAAAATTATTTTTTGAATAATTTACTATAGAAAAGGCAATCCCTGGCGTATTTAAAATTTGCGACAGTAAAAAATTAATTTGTGAAAAATTTACCTGGCGAAATTGAAATTTGCGACAGTAAAAAATTATTTTTTGAATAATTTACTATAGAAAAGGCAATCCCTGGCGTAATTAAAATTTGCGCCAGTAAAAAATTATTTTTTGCAAAATTTACTATAGAAAAGGCAATTCCTGACGGACTTAAAATTTGCGACAGTAAAAAACTATTTTTTGAATAATTTACTATAGAAAAGGCAATCCCTGGCGTAATTAAAATTTGCGACAGTATAAAATTATTTTTTGCAAAATTTACTATAGAAAAGGCAATCCCTGGCGTAATTAAAATTTGCGACAGTTGAAAATTATTTTTTGAATAATTTACTATAGAAAAGGCAATCCCTGGCGTAATTAAAATTTGCTTGGTAAAAAATTATTTTTTGAATAATTGACTATAGAAAAGGCAATCCCTGGCGTAATTAAAATTTGCGACAGTAAGAAATTAATTTGTGAGAAATTTACTATAGAAAGGCAATCCCTGGGATATTTAAAATTTGCTACAGTAAAAAATTATTTTTTGAAAAATATACTATAGAAAAGGCAATCCCTGGCGCACTTAAAATTTGCGACAGTAGAAAATTATTTTTTGAATAATTTACTATAGAAAAGGCAATCCCTGGCGTAATTAAAATTTGCGACAGTATAAAATTATTTTTTGAATAATTTACTATAGAAAAGGCAATCCCTGGCGTAATTAAAATTTGCGACAGTAGAAAATTATTTTTTGAATAATTTACTATAGAAAAGGCAATCCCTGGGATATTTAAAATTTGCGACAGTAGAAAATTATTTTTTGAATAATTTACTATAGAAAAGGCAATCCCTGGCGTAATTAAAATTTGCGAAAGTAGAAAATTATTTTTTGAATAATTTACTATAGAAAAGGCAATCCCTGGCGTATTTAAAATTTGCGACAGTAAAAAATTAATTTGTGAAAAATTTACCTGGCGAAATTGAAATTTGCGACAGTAAAAAATTATTTTTTGAAAAATTTACTATAGAAAAGGCAATCCCTGGCGTAATTAAAATTTGCGACAGTTGAAAATTATTTTTTGAATAATTTACTATAGAAAAGGCAATCCCTGGCGCAATTAAAATTTGCGACAATAAAAAATTATTTTTTGAATAATTTACTATAGAAAAGGCAATCCCTGGCGTAATTAAAATTTGCGACAGTAGAAAATTATTTTTTGAATAATTTACTATAGAAAAGGCAATCCCTGGCGTAATTAAAATTTGCGACAGTATAAAATTATTTTTTGCAAAATTTACTATAGAAAAGGCAATCCCTGGCGTAATTAAAATTTGCGACAGTTGAAAATTATTTTTTGAATAATTTACTATAGAAAAGGCAATCCCTGGCGTATTTAAAATTTGCGACAGTAGAAAATTATTTTTTGAATAATTTACTATAGAAAAGGCAATCCCTGGCGTATTTAAAATTTGCGACAGTAAGAAATTAATTTTTGAATAATTTACTATAGAAAAGGCAATCCCTTTCGTAATTAAAATTTGCGAAAGTAGAAAATTATTTTTTGAATAATTTACTATAGAAAAGGCAATCCCTGGCGTATTTAAAATTTGCGACAGTAAAAAATTAATTTGTGAAAAATTTACCTGGCGAAATTGAAATTTGCGACAGTAAAAAATTATTTTTTGAATAATTTACTATAGAAAAGGCAATCCCTGGCGTAATTAAAATTTGCGCCAGTAAAAAATTATTTTTTGCAAAATTTACTATAGAAAAGGCAATTCCTGACGGACTTAAAATTTGCGACAGTAAAAAATTATTTTTTGAATAATTTACTATAGAAAAGGCAATCCCTGGCGTAATTAAAATTTGCGACAGTATAAAATTATTTTTTGCAAAATTTACTATAGAAAAGGCAATCCCTGGCGTAATTAAAATTTGCGACAGTTGAAAATTATTTTTTGAATAATTTACTATAGAAAAGGCAATCCCTGGCGTAATTAAAATTTGCTTGGTAAAAAATTATTTTTTGAATAATTTACTATAGAAAAGGCAATCCCTGGCGTAATTAAAATTTGCGACAGTAAGAAATTAATTTGTGAGAAATTTACTATAGAAAAGACAATCCCTGGGATATTTAAAATTTGCTACAGTAAAAAATTATTTTTTGAAAAATATACTATAGAAAAGGCAATCCCTGGCGCACTTAAAATTTGCGACAGTATAAAATTATTTTTTGCAAAATTTACTATAGAAAAAGCAATCCCTGGCGTAATTAAAATTTCCGACAATATAAAATTATTTTTTGAATAATTTACTATAGAAAAGGCAATCCCTGGCGTAATTAAAATTTGCGACAGTATAAAATTATTTTTTGAATAATTTACTATAGAAAAGGCAATCCCTGGCGTAATTAAAATTTGCGACAGTAGAAAATTTTTTTTTGAATAATTTACTATAGAAAAGGCAATCCCTGGCGTAATTAAAATTTGCGACAGTAGAAAATTATTTTTTGAATAATTTACTATAGAAAAGGCAATCCCTGGCGCAATTAAAATTTGCGACAGTAAAAAATTATTTTTTGAATAATTTGCTATAGAAAAAGCAATCCCTGGCGCAATTAAAATTTGCGACAGTAGAAAATTATTTTTTGAATAATTTACTATAGAAAAGGCAATCCTTGGCGCACTTAAAATTTGCGACAGTATAAAATTAATTTTTGAAAAATTTACTATAGAAAAGGCAATCCCTGGCGTAATTAAAATTTGCGACAGTAGAAAATTATTTTTTGAATAATTTACTATAGAAAAGGCAATCCCTGGCGTAATTAAAATTTGCGACAGTATAAAATTATTTTTTGCAAAATTTACTATAGAAAAGGCAATCCCTGGCGTAATTAAAATTTGCGACAGTTGAAAATTATTTTTTGAATAATTTACTATAGAAAAGGCAATCCCTGGCGCAATTAAAATTTGCGACAGTAAAACATTATTTTTTGAATAATATACTATAGAAAAGGCAATCCCTGGCGCAATTAAAATTTGCGACAGTAAAAAATTATTTTTTGAATAATTTACTATAGAAAAGGCAATCCCTGGCGTAATTAAAATTTGCGACAGTAGAAAATTATTTTTTGAATAATTTACTATAGAAAAGGCAATCCCTGGCGCACTTAAAATTTGCGACAGTAAAAAATTATTTTGTGAGAAATTTACTATAGAAAAGGCAATCCCTGGCGCAATTAAAATTTGCGACAGTAAAAAATTATTCTTTGCAAAATTTACTACAGAAAAGGCAATCCCTGGCGTATTTAAAATTTGCGACAGTAAAAAATTAATATTTTGAAAAATTTACTGTAGAAAAGGCAATCCCTGGCGCAATTAAAATTTGCGACAGTAAAAAATTATTTTTTGAATAATTTACTATAGAAAAGGCAATCCCTGGCGCAATTAAAATTTGCGACAGTATAAAATTATTTTTGGAATAATTTACTATAGAAAAGGCAATCCCTGGCGTAATTAAAATTTGCGACAGTATAAAATTATTTTTTGAATAATTTACTATAGAAAAGGCAATCCCTGGCGTAATTAAAATTTGCGACAGTAGAAAATTATTTTTTGAATAATTTGCTATAGAAAAGGCAATCCCTGGGATATTTAAAATTTGCGACAGTAGAAAATTATTTTTTGAATAATTTACTATAGAAAAGGCAATCCCTGGCGTAATTAAAATTTGCGAAAGTAGAAAATTATTTTTTGAATAATTTACTAAATAAAAGGCAATCCCTGGCGTATTTAAAATTTGCGACAGTAAAAAATTAATTTGTGAAAAATTTACCTGGCGAAATTGAAATTTGCGACAGTAAAAAATTATTTTTTGAATAATTTACTATAGAAAAGGCAATCCCTGGCGTAATTAAAATTTGCGACAGTTGAAAATTATTTTTTGAATAATTTACTATAGAAAAGGCAATCCCTGGCGCAATTAAAATTTGCGACAATAAAAAATTATTTTTTGAATAATTTACTATAGAAAAGGCAATCCCTGGCGTAATTAAAATTTGCGACAGTAGAAAATTATTTTTTGAATAATTTACTATAGAAAAGGCAATCCCTGGCGTAATTAAAATTTGCGACAGTATAAAATTATTTTTTGCAAAATTTACTATAGAAAAGGCAATCCCTGGCGTAATTAAAATTTGCGACAGTTGAAAATTATTTTTTGAATAATTTACTATAGGAAAGGCAATCCCTGGCGTATTTAAAATTTGCGACAGTAGAAAATTATTTTTTGAATAATTTACTATAGAAAAGGCAATCCCTGGCGTATTTAAAATTTGCGACAGTAAGAAATTAATTTGTGAGAAATTTACTATAGAAAAGGCAATCCCTGGGATATTTAAAATTTGCGACAGTAAAAAATTATTTTTTGAAAAATATACTATAGAAAAGGCAATCCCTGGCGTAATTAAAATTTGCGACAGTAAAAAATTATTTTTTGCAAAATTTACTATAGAAAAGGCAATCCCTGGCGCAATTAAAATTTGCGACAGTAAAAAATTATTTTTTGAATAATTTACTATAGAAAAGGCAATCCCTGGCGTAATTAAAATTTGCGACAGTAGAAAATTATTTTTTGAAAAATATACTATAGAAAAGGCAATCCCTGGCGCACTTAAAATTTGCGACAGTATAAAATTATTTTTTGCAAAATTTACTATAGAAAAGGCAATCCCTGGCGTAATTAAAATTTCCGACAATATAAAATTATTTTTTGAATAATTTACTATAGAAAAGGCAATCCCTGGCGTAATTAAAATTTGCGACAGTATAAAATTATTTTTTGAATAATTTACTATAGAAAAGGCAATCCCTGGCGTAATTAAAATTTGCGACAGTAGAAAATTATTTTTTGAATAATTTACTATAGAAAAGGCAATCCCTGGCGTAATTAAAATTTGCTTGGTAAAAAATTCTTTTTTGAATAATTTACTATAGAAAAGGCAATCCCTGGCGTAATTAAAATTTGCGACAGTAAAAAATTATTTTTTGCAAAATTTACTATAGAAAAGGCAATCCCTGGCGCACTTAAAATTTGCGACAGTAAAAAATTATTTTTTGAATAATTTACTATAGAAAAGGCAATCCCTGGCGTAATTAAAATTTGCGACAGTATAAAATTATTTTTTGAATAATTTACTATAGAAAAGGCAATCCCTGGCGTAATTAAAATTTGCGACAGTATAAAATTATTTTTTGCAAAATTTACTATAGAAAAGGCAATCCCTGGCGTAATTAAAATTTGCGACAGTTAAAAATTATTTTTTGAATAATTTACTATAGAAAAGGCAATCCCTGGCGTAATTAAAATTTGCTTGGTAAAAAATTATTTTTTGAATAATTTACTATAGAAAAGGCAATCCCTGGCGTAATTAAAATTTGCGACAGTAAAAAATTATTTTTTGAATAATTTACTATAGAAAAGGCAATCCCTGGCGTAATTAAAATTTGCGACAGTATAAAATTATTTTTTGAATAATTTACTATAGAAAAGGCAATCCCTGGCGTAATTAAAATTTGCGACAGTATAAAATTATTTTTTGAATAATTTACTATAGAAAAGGCAATCCCTGGCGTAATTAAAATTTGCGACAGTATAAAATTATTTTTTGAATAATTTACTATAGAAAAGGCAATCCCTGGCGTAGTTAAAATTTGCGACAGTAGAAAATTATTTTTTGAATAATTTACTATAGAAAAGGCAATCCCTGGCGTAATTAAAATTTGCTTGGTAAAAAATTATTTTTTGAATAATTTACTATTGAAAAGGCAATCCCTGGCGTAATTAAAATTTGCGACAGTAAGAAATTAATTTGTGAGAAATTTGCTATAGAAAAGGCAATCCCTGGGATATTTAAAATTTGCTACAGTAAAAAATTATTTTTTGAAAAATATACTATAGAAAAGGCAATCCCTGGCGCACTTAAAATTTGCGACAGTATAAAATTATTTTTTGCAAAATTTACTATAGAAAAGGCAATCCCTGGCGTAATTAAAATTTCCGACAATATAAAATTATTTTTTGAATAATTTACTATAGAAAAGGCAATCCCTGGCGTAATTAAAATTTGCGACAATATAAAATTATTTTTTGAATAATTTACTATAGAAAAGGCAATCCCTGGCGTAATTAAAATTTGCGAAAGTAGAAAATTATTTTTTTAATAATTTACTATAGAAAAGGCAATCCCTGGCGTAATTAAAATTTGCGACAGTAGAAACTTATTTTTTGAATAATTTACTATAGAAAAGGCAATCCCTGGCGCAATTAAAATTTGCGACAGTAAAAAATTATTTTTTGAATAATTTACTATAGAAAAGGCAATCCCTGGCGCAACTAAAATTTGCGACAGTAGAAAATTATTTTTGAATAATTTACTATAGAAAAGGCAATCCCTGGCGCACTTAAAATTTGCGACAGTATAAAATTAATTTTTGAAAAATTTACTATAGAAAAGGCAAACCCTGGCGTAATTAAAATTTGCGACAGTAGAAAATTATGTTTTGAATAATTTACTATAGAAAAGCAATCCCTGGCGTAATTAAAATTTGCGACAGTATAAAATTATTTTTTGCAAAATTTACTATAGAAAAGGCAATCCCTGGCGTAATTAAAATTTGCGACAGTTGAAAATTATTTTTTGAATAATTTACTATAGAAAAGGCAATCCCTGGCGCAATTAAAATTTGCGACAGTAAAACATTATTTTTTGAATAATTTACTATAGAAAAGGCAATCCCTGGCGCAATTAAAATTTGCGACAGTAAAAAATTATTTTTTGAATAATTTACTATAGAAAAGGCAATCCCTGGCGTAATTAAAATTTGCGACAGTAGAAAATTATTTTTTGAATAATTTACTATAGAAAAGGCAATCCCTGGCGTATTTAAAATTTGCGACAGTAAAAAATTAATATTTTGAAAAATTTACTGTAGAAAAGGCAATCCCTGGCGCAATTAAAATTTGCGACAGTAAAAAATTATTTTTTGAATAATTTACTATAGAAAAGGCAATCCCTGGCGCAATTAAAATTTGCGACAGTATAAAATTATTTTTTGAATAATTTACTATAGAAAAGGCAATCCCTGGCGTAATTAAAATTTGCGACAGTATAAAATTATTTTTTGAATAATTTACTATAGAAAAGGCAATCCCTGGCGTAATTAAAATTTGCGACAGTAGAAAATTATTTTTTGAATAATTTACTATAGAAAAGGCAATCCCTGGGATATTTAAAATTTGCGACAGTAGAAAATTATTTTTTGAATAATTTACTATAGAAAAGGCAATCCCTGGCGTAATTAAAATTTGCGAAAGTAGAAAATTATTTTTTGAATAATTTACCATAGAAAAGGCAATCCCTGGCGTATTTAAAATTTGCGACAGTAAAAAATTAATTTGTGAAAAATTTACCTGGCGAAATTGAAATTTGCGACAGTAAAAAATTATTTTTTGAATAATTTACTATAGAAAAGGCAATCCCTGGCGTAATTAAAATTTGCGACAGTTGAAAATTATTTTTTGAATAATTTAATATAGAAAAGGCAATCCCTGGCGCAATTAAAATTTGCGACAGTAAAAAATTATTTTTTGAATAATTTACTATAGAAAAGGCAATCCCTGGCGTAATTAAAATTTGCGACAGTAGAAAATTATTTTTTGAATAATTTACTATAGAAAAGGCAATCCCTGGCGTAATTAAAATTTGCGACAGTATAAAATTATTTTTTGCAAAATTTACTATAGAAAAGGCAATCCCTGGCGTAATTAAAATTTGCGACAGTTCAAAATTATTTTTTGAATAATATACTATAGAAAAGGCAATCCCTGGCGTATTTAAAATTTGCGACAGTAGAAAATTATTTTTTGAATAATTTACTATAGAAAAGGCAATCCCTGGCGTATTTAAAATTTGCGACAGTAAGAAATTAATTTGTGAGAAATTTACTATAGAAAAGGCAATCGCTGGGATATTTAAAATTTGCGACAGTAAAAAATTATTTTTTGAATAATTTACTATAGAAAAGGCAATCCCTGGCGCCATTACAATTTGCGACAGTAGAAAATTATTTTTTGAATAATTTACTATAGAAAAGGCAATCCCTGGCGTAATTAAAATTTTCGACAGTATAAAATTAATTTTTGAAAAATTTACTATATAAAAGCCAATCCCTGGCGCACTTAAAATTTGCGACAGTATAAAATTATTTTTTGAAAAATTTAATATAGAAAAGGCAATCCCTGGCGTAATTAAAATTTGCGACAGTATAAAATTATTTTTTGAATAATTTACTATAGAAAAGGCAATTCCTGGCGTAATTAAAATTTGCGACAGTATAAAATTATTTTTTGAATAATTTACTATAGAAAAGGCAATCCCTGGCGTAATTAAAATTTGCGACAGTAGAAAATTATTTTTTGAATAATTTACTATAGAAAAGGCAATCACTGGCGCACTTAAAATTTGCGACAGTAAAAAATTATTTTGTGAGAAATTTACTATAGAAAAGGCAATCCCTGGCGCAATTAAAATTTGCGACAGTAGAAAATTATTTTTTGAAAAGTTTACTATAGAAAAGGCAATCCCTGGCGCAATTACAATTTGCGACAGTAAAAAATTATTTTTTGAATAATTTACTATAGAAAAGGCAATCCCTGGCGTAATTAAAATTTGCGACAGTAGAAAATTATTTTTTGAATAATTTACTATAGAAAAGGCAATCCCTGGCGTAATTAAAATTTGCGACAGTAGAAAATTATTTTTTGAATAATTTACTATAGAAAAGGCAATCCCTGGCGTATTTAAAATTTGCGACAGTAAGAAATTAATTTGTGAGAAATTTAATATAGAAAAGGCAATCCCTGGGATATTTAAAATTTGCGACAGTAAAAAATTATTTTTTGAATAATTTACTATAGAAAAGGCAATCCCTGGCGCAATTACAATTTGCGACAGTAGAAAATTATTTTTTGAATAATTTACTATAGAAAAGGCAATCCCTGGCGTAATTAAAATTTGCGAAAGTAGAAAATAATTTTTTGAATAATTTACTATAGAAAAGGCAATCCCTGGCGCACTTAAAATTTGCGACAGTAAAAAAATATTTTGTGAGTAATTTACTATATAAAAGGCAATCCCTGTCGCAATTAAAATTTGCGACAGTAGAAAATTATTTTTTGAAAAGTTTACTATAGAAAAGGCAATCCCTGGCGCAATTAAAATTTGCGACAGTAAAAAATTATTTTTTGCAAAATTTACTATAGAAAAGGCAATCCCTGCCGTATTTAAAATTTGCGACAGTAAAAAATTAATAGTTTGAAAAATTTACTGTAGAAAAGGCAATCCCTGGCGCAATTAAAATTTGCGACAGTAAAAAATTATTTTTTGAATAATTTACTATAGAAAAGGCAATCCCTGGCGCAATTAAAATTTGCGACAGTAGAAAATTATTTTTTGAATAATTTACTATAGAAAAGGCAATCCCTGTCGTAATTAAAATTTGCGAAAGTATAAAATTATTTTTTGAATAATTTACTATAGAAAAGGCAACCCCTGGCGTAATTAAAATTTGCGACAGTAGAAAATTATTTTTTGAATAATTTACTATAGAAAAGGCAATCCCTGGCGTAATTAAAATTTGCGACCGTAGAAAATTATTTTTTGAATAATTTACTATAGAAAAGGCAATCCCTGGCGTAATTAAAATTTGCGACAGTAAGAAATAAATTTGTGAGAAATTTACTATAGAAAAGGCAATCCCTGGGATATTTAAAATTTGCGACAGTAAAAAATTATTTTTTGAAAAATTTACTATAGAAAAGGCAATCCCTAGCGCACTTAAAATTTGCGACAGTATAAAATTATTTTTTGCAAAATTTACTATAGAAAAGGCAATCCCTGGCGTAATTAAAATTTGCGACAGTATAAAATTATTTTTTGAATAATTTACTATAGAAAAGGCAATCCCTGGCGTAATTAAAATTTGCGACAGTATAAAATTATTTTTTGAATAATTTACTATAGAAAAGGCAATCCCTGGCGTAATTAAAATTTGCGACAGTAGAAAATTATTTTTTGAATAATTCACTATAGAAAAGGTAATCCCTGGCGTAATTAAAATTTGCGACAGTATAAAATTATTTTTTTGAATAATTTACTATAGAAAAGGCAATCCCTGGCGCAATTAAAATTTGCGACAGTAGAAAATTATTTTTTGAATAATTTACTATAGAAAAGGCAATCCCTGGCGCACTTAAAATTTGCGAAAGTATAAAATTAATTTTTGAAAAATTTACTATAGAAAAGGCAATCCCTGGCGTAATTAAAATTTGCGACTGTAGAAAATTATTTTTTGAATAATTTACTATAGAAAAGGCAATCCCTGGCGTAATTAAAATTTGCGACAGTACAAAATTATTTTTTGCAAAATTTACTATAGAAAAGGCAATCCCTGGCGTAATTAAAATTTGCGACAGTTGAAAATTGTTTTTTGAATAATTTACTATAGAAAAGGCAATCCCTGGCGCAATTAAAATTTGTGACAGTAGAAAATTATTTTTTGAATAATTTACTATAGGAAAGGCAATCCCTGGCGCACTCAAAATTTGCGACAGTAACAAATTATTTTGTGAGAAATTTACTATAGAAAAGGCAATCCCTGGTGCAATTAAAATTTGCGACAGTAGAAAATTATTTTTTGAAAAGTTTACTATAGAAAAGCAATCCCTGGCGCAATTAAAATTTGCGACAGTAAAAAATTATTTTTTGCAAAATTTACTATAGAAAAGGCAATCCCTGGCGTATTTAAAATTTGCGACAGTAAAAAATTAATATTTTGAAAAATTTACTGTAGAAAGGGCAATCCCTGGCGCAATTAAAATTTGCGACAGTAGAAAATTATTTTTTGAATAATTTACTATAGAAAAGGCAATCCCTGGGATATTTAAAATTTGCGACAGTAGAAAATTATTTTTTGAATACTTTACTATAGAAAAGGCAATCCCTGGCGTAATTAAAATTTGCGAGAGTAGAAAATTATTTTTTGAATAATTTACTATAGAAAAGGCAATCCCTGGCGTATTTAAAATTTGCGACAGTAAAAAATTAATTTGTGAAAAATTTACCTGGCGAAATTGAAATTTGCGACAGTAAAAAATTATTTTTTGAATAATTTACTATAGAAAAGGCAATCCCTGGCGTAATTAAAATTTGCGACAGTTGAAAATTATTTTTTGAATAATTTACTATAGAAAAGCAATCCCTGGCGCAATTAAAATTTGCGACAGTAAAAAATTATTTTTTGAATAATTTACTATAGAAAAGGCAACCCCTGGCGTAATTAAAATTTGCGACAGTAGAAAATTATTTTTTGAATAATTTACTATAGAAAAGGCAATCCCTGGCGTAATTAAAATTTGCGACAGTATAAAATTATTTTTTGCAAAATTTACTATAGAAAAGGCAATCCCTGGCGTAATTAAAATTTGCGACAGTTGAAAATTATTTTTTGAATAATTTACTATAGAAAAGGCAATCCCTGGCGTATTTAAAATTTGCGACAGTAGAAAATTATTTCTTGAATAATTTACTATAGAAAAGGCAATCCCTGGCGTATTTAAAATTTGCGACAGTAAGAAATAATTTGTGAGAAATTTACTATAGAAAAGGCAATCCCTGGGATATTTAAAATTTGCGACAGTAAAAAATTATTTTTTGAATAATTTACTATAGAAAAGGCAATCCCTGGCGCAATTACAATTTGCGACAGTAGAAAATTATTTTTTGAATAATTTACTATAGAAAAGGCAATCCCTGGCGTAATTAAAATTTGCGACAGTATAAAATTAATTTTTGAAAAATTTATTATATAAAAGGCAATCCTGGCGCACTTAAAATTTGCGAAAATATAAAATTAATTTTTGAAAAATTTACTATAGAAAAGGCAATCCCTGGCGTAATTAAAATTTGCGACTGTAGAAAATTATTTTGTGAATAATTTACTATAGAAAAGGCAATCCCTGGCGTAATTAAAATTTGCGACAGTATAAAATTATTTTTTGCAAAATTTACTATAGAAAAGCAATCCTGGCGTAATTAAAATTTGCGACAATTGAAAATTATTTTTTGAATAATTTACTATAGAAAAGGCAATCCCTGGCGCAATTAAAATATGCGACAGTAAAAAACTATTTTTGAATAATTTACTATAGAAAAGGCAATCCTGGCGCAATTAAAATTTGCGACAGTAAAAAATTATTTTTGAATAATTTACTACAGAAAAGGCAATCCCTGGCGTAATTAAAATTTGCGACAGTAGAAAATTATTTTTTGAATAATTTACTATATAAAAGGCAATCCCTGCGCACTTAAAATTTGCGACAGTAAAAAATTATTTTGTGAGAAATTTACTATAGAAAAGGCAATCCCTGGTGCAATTAAAATTTGCGACAGTAGAAAATTATTTTTTGAAAAGTTTACTATAGAAAAGGCAATCCCTGGCGCAATTAAAATTTGCGACAGTAAAAAATTATTTTTTGCAAAATTTACTATAGAAAGGCAATCCCTGGCGTATTTAAAATTTGCGACAGTAAAAAATTAATATTTTGAAAAATTTACTGTAGAAAAGGCAATCCCTGGCACAATTAAAATTTGCGACAGTAAAAAATTATTTTTGAATAATTTACTATAGAAAAGGCAACCCTGGCCCAATTAAATTTGCGACAGTATAAAATTATTTTTTGAATAATTTACTATAGAAAAGGCAATCCCTGGCGTAATTAAAATTTGCGACAGTATAAAATTATTTTTTGAATAATTTACTATAGAAAAGGCAATCCCTGGCGTAATTAAAATTTGCGACAGTAGAAAATTATTTTTTGAATAATTTACTATAGAAAAGGCAATCCCTGGCGCACTTAAAATTTGCGACAGTAAAAAAATATTTTGTGAGTAATTTACTATATAAAAGGCAATCCCTGTCGCAATTAAAATTTGCGACAGTAGAAAATTATTTTTTGAAAAGTTTACTACAGAAAAGGCAATCCCTGGCGCAATTAAAATTTGCGACAGTAAAAAATTATTTTTTGCAAAATTTACTATAGAAAAGGCAATCCCTGCCGTATTTAAAATTTGCGACAGTAAAAAATTAATAGTTTGAAAAATTTACTGTAGAAAAGGCAATCCCTGGCGCAATTAAAATTTGCGACAGTAAAAAATTATTTTTTGAATAATTTACTATAGAAAAGGCAATCCCTGGCGCAATTAAAATTTGCGACAGTAGAAAATTATTTTTTGAATAATTTACTATAGAAAAGGCAATCCCTGTCGTAATTAAAATTTGCGACAGTATAAAATTATTTTTTGAATAATTTACTATAGAAAAGGCAACCCCTGGCGTAATTAAAATTTGCGACAGTAGAAAATTATTTTTTGAATAATTTACTATAGAAAAGGCAATCCTGGCGT